>JANAVB010035063.1:0-27742 GCA_029216955.1 Iris pallida
AAGCTTGTCCGATGGTTGTATCACCTCCTTCTCTGGCCTAAAACAAATCTTCTTGGAACGATTCTATGAGGGGATCAACGACATGACATGTCAGCCCTCAATAAAATCAAACAAAGACACAATGAAACTGCTGAGAGTTTCATTGAAAGATTCCGTCGGAAGCTTTGAAAATGCCTCCTGGAACTCCAGCCGCTGTCACTATAGACACCTGCAAGGCAAATCTTTTGCCTATCATCAGCATGTGGACAGGATCTACTCAGTTCCAAGATTGGCCATTCATTGTCAACGCTAAAGCAGCTGAAGTTAGCGCTGATAAATTCAAGCAACTAGGGGTACAAATGTCTAACCCCGACCGGGATGAACACCAGATATCGGGTGGTGGCAATCGCCAGAACAATCACAAAGGAAAAGAAACTTTGAATATCAACTTGACGAATAAGAACAAAGAATCTCTGGCGGTTAACGTAGCTCCCCCTACGTCCACTTCTACTCCTTCAGCACCTCCACCGAGGGAACCTCGTCCGAAAGTAGAGTACTCTTTTGACGAGAATGACACAGTGAGCATCTTTGATTGCTTGATCAAAAGCAATAAGCTCCAGCTCCCAGATCCCAAGAAGCCTGATGAAGTCGGTAAGACTGATCATCCCAAGTACTGTGTCTATCACAAGTTCATTGGGCATCCTACTCGAGCATGTTATGTGATCAAAGGCAAAATTCAAGAGCTGGTCAATACTGGTGTTGTCACTCTGCAACAAGACGAGAAGACTGTTACCGTAAACATGGTCTCAGTTCAATTCGGTGACTTTCCGCCCCAGATGGTACAGCACGGTGTCATTCCTATCCCTAAAGCTACTCTTGAGATCGAGAATCTCCCTTCTCCACGAAGTGAAGGTCTCGTCCCCTTGTCTCTTGACAACGGCAAGATTATGTGGATTCATCCGGATCTTGCTTCAGAGTTTGAACTTCCTTCTTCCTTCAAGAAGAAAGACCGCTCCAAGGGCAAGATAAAGATTTGCAATATGGTGTCTTTTGACCCCATAGTTGATAAGGAAATCCTGTTGGGCACCAGATCAGGGAAGGCCTATCTAATGGATTACCCCGAAGCTCAAGAGAATCCTGCTTCTTCTTCTGAGCCTGCTCCAGTACAGCCTGCTTCTACTGAGGATATTCCTACTGCTTCCTCACCAGTTGTAGAGTCTACTCCTCCCAAGCCGACAGTAGCCGACAAAGGCAAACAACAGGTCCTCTTCGACAAACCTTTGAAGAAGTCATCTTCTTTTGGACTTGAGAAGCCTTACAACTTCGATATCTTGGCTCAGTTGGCCAATACACCGGCCCGGCTGTCAATCTTCGAGCTCTTGCGCCTCTCCAAAGAGACTCGGGAAACTCTGAGTGAGGTTCTCATGCAGGCAGAATCTGGTCTAGCCCTTCTAAAGAAGCCAAAAGTAGAACTAGTTTCTTGCCTCCATTGTCATAGTGTGTTGGAGTTAATTCCAAACATAACTTTCACACAGGATGACATGCTGTTGGAAGACAATAGGCACGACCGTCCTCTTTAATATACAGGATACGTTGACTCGATGAAAGTCGATCGTATTCTGATAGATCCAGGGTCTGCTCTCAGCATTATGCCGAAGATAATGTTAGATGCGCCGAAGATCCCAGTGCATAATCTTTCCAGTACAATCACCACCATCCTTGGGTTCAATCAGGGACGGAGTGAACCTTTGGACAAGATTTGCCTAAAACTCCAAATAGGCAATCTTCGCACAAAGGTGACCTTCTACATCATTGACAACCATGGTTGTTCTTATAATGCTTTGTTGGGAAGACCGTTTCTGCATGAACATAATATTGTTCCTTCGACTCTCCATCAATGTTTTAAATATGTCGATGATAATGGAGAAGTTCAAAAGGAGGTTGCCGATCTCTATCCTTTCAAAGGCGTCGAAGCATACTGCAACGATGCTCGTATGTGCAAGGATGAATTCATGAAGGTTGTCCTGTCTCTGGACACTGAAGAAGAGCAAGAAGCAGTGCCTAATGACACCCTCATCATACCTGTCAAAGGGCGTGTTTCTCGTCCTCGGTATTCCAAGCCACTGGCTATTCACTTGCCAGTTCAGAAGCAACCAACTGATGATGATCAGGATCAAAGGGAGCTCACCTCTTCTGAGCCACTTGTTATAGACTTACGTCGTAACAAGGAAAAAAGGCAGCTCACCTCTTCTGAGCCATTTGTTATTGATTTATCTCATAACAAGGATAAAAGGGAGCTCACCTCCTCTAAGTCGCTTGTTATCGACCTCCATCGTAACAAAGCCAATCCTCCTCCACGTTCTTCTTCTCTCTCTTTTGTAATCAATCTGACCAAGCCTGCTAAGGCTAAAGGTCCTGCTGTAAATACAAATATAGAAATCAATGAAAAAGCATCTACTTTCCAGTATACTGATGTCATTTATCATGCTAAGTGCTATTTGGATATGTTAGATAGCTATCAATCATTTACGATGGGAGTTGTACAATCTTTTCAAAAAGAAGTCTCATTTGAACGCCCAAAGGATTCATATCGTATTGTTCCCGCTCGTAAGAAAGGCGAGAGTCCAATACTTTTTAGTAAAGGACCAGAACAACAATTCAGCTATACGGATGATAGCAAAAGTAATGATACGGGGCACCTTCAACTCTGTCGTTATAGTCAACAATCAAAAGACATCATCCGAAAGATGGGTTCGACTTAAAGAGTGGCCTCAACTACGGTAAAGGAAGAAGAACTCCTATCCGTACGGCTGTTCTGAAAGGAAAGTCAGAGATGTACTACAGCAAGACCAAAAGAGGTCTCGGATATGCTTCACCTCCGGTATTATCCCCAGCAGCCTCTGAATCCGATAGTGAAGAGCGCTCTAACTCTTCTGATTCCAGATCATGGGATTCTGACACCAGTATCGGTCAAGTTCATCGATTGACTGTATCTTCTAACATGGTCTCCGTCGAACTTCCAGAAGGGTATGACGAGGATATTGAAGAAAGTCCCGAAATAGATCCTTGGGCTCAACGAATGGATACCCAATGGGAACTCTGATTCGAACAAAGAGAACCTCCTACTGAAGATCAATTGGTTCAAATGATGTAGGAGAGAGCGGGTCACCTCGTCCAATATTCATCAGCAAAAACCTTCCAGAGGCAGATAAGCAAGAATTAATTCTTCTTATTCAAGAATATATAGACCTCTTTGCCTGGAGCTATGAAGACATGCCAGGTCTAGATCCTAAAGTTGCTACTCACAAATTGAACATCTTGCCGAATGCAAAACCGGTCAAACAGCAACAACGGTGCTTCAAGCCAGAAATGATGGATACAATCGACGATGAAGTCAAGAAGCTTATCGCTTATGGCTTTATTCGAGAAGAGAAGCATCCTGATTGGGTAGCCAATGTCATCCCAGTTCTAAAGAAAACCAGAAAGGTTCGAGTCTGCATCGACTTTCGGGATCTCAACGAAGCATGTCCAAAAGATGAATTTCCTCTCCCTATCACGGACGTCATGATTGACAACACCTGTGGGTTTGAGCGAATATCTTTTATGGATGGATTCTTCGGATACAATCAGATTCGGATGAATCCTGAAGATGAAAAACACACTTCTTTTCGCACTCCTCGCAGAATCTACTGCTATACTGTCATGCCATTTGGTCTCAAGAACGTTGGTGCAACATACCAACGAGCCATGAGTACCATCTTTCGAGATCATTTGTGTAAGACTATCGAATGCTACGTCGACGATATTGCTGTCAAAAGTCGCCTAAAGGAAGATCACATCCAAGACTTGAAAACTATCTTTAATCTCATGCGCCAACATCAACTCAAAATGAATCCTACCAAGTCATTCTTGGGTGTCTCTAGTGGCAAATTTCTTGGCTTCGTCATTACCTCTAAGGGTATACACGTGGATCCCGAGAAGATTAAAGCCATTCAAGATATGCGTCCTCCACGCAACCTAAAAGTGCTACGAGGATTCTAAGGTCGACTTGCGTACATCAGGAGGTTCATTTCGAATCTGTCTGGACACTGTAGACCATTTACGCAACTAATGAAGAAGGGTGTCTCTTTCGTTTGGACCGAAGAATGTCAACGAGCATTTGATGACATAAAGCGATATCTCATGAATCCACCAGTCTTGGTGCCACCAATTTCTGGCATACCATTCTTAATATATGTCCGTGCTATGGACCATTCATTGGGTACTTTACTTGCCCAAAAGAACAAAGAAGGCCACGAACAAGCTATCTACTATCTCAGTCGTACTATGATTGGTGCTGAACACCGTTATAGTCCGGTCGAAAAAGAATACCTAGCTCTTATGTTTGCTGTTCAAAAGACTCGGCATTACATCATTGGCCAAACTATTCATGTCATATCCCGAGTCAATCCTCTTCGGATATTGATGAAGAAGCCTAGCACACTGAATTCTCGGCTGGCTACATGGGCCATTCTGCTAGCCCAATATGACATGGTATATGTTCCTCAAAAGTCTGTCAAAGGTCAAGCACTGGCGGATTTCTTAGCAGCTCATCCTGTTCCAGAGACGTCCAAACTCTATGACAAAATTCCAGATGAGACATTGGAATCTAATACATTATCCAAAGAATTTCCTACTTGGCGTCTATTATTTGGCGGTGCATCCAGGATTGGACCCAATGGTACCATTGTTGCAGGAGTTGGAGTTATCCTTGTTTCTCTAGACGGGTCAGCTATTCAAAGAGCATATTCCTTAGATGAGCCTTGCTCCAACAACGTGGCAGAGTACAATGCTCTACTCATTGGCCTTCAGCTAGCCAAACAACTTGACGTCGAGTATCTTGAAGTCTATGGTGACTCCAAGCTGGTTGTTAACTAGGTTAGAGGGACTTATGAAGTTCGCCATCAAGATCTAGTGCCTTACTATGAAGCGACAATCAACATGGCTACATCATTCAAAGCCTTCTTCATCGAATATGTACGTCGAGCTTGCAATACTGAGGCAGATGCTTTGGCCAATCTTGCAGCAGTTTTAGCCATTTCTATCAAAAGACAGCAAGCGGTGGTTATCTCTAATCGGGAATTGTTCTGCGTTGAAAATAATCGTAATATTGAGTTCAGTAATCTTACTGAAGTAAATGTCATTAGTGAAGATTGGAGAGCTCCCTTCATCGACTTCGTGGTCCACGACATACTCCCTGAAGATCCCAAGGAGGCTACGAGTATTTGTCGGCGCTCTCTACGATTCTACTACAATCAGACCACCAAAACTCTCTACCGACGAACTTATGACGGCCTACTCTTGCGCTGTCTTGCTGGTGATGAAGCGAAGCAAGTACTGCATGAAGCTCACGACGGTGTCCGTGGAGCGCATCAACCCGGTCCTAAGCTACAGGATCGTATCCGACGCATGGGTTACTACTGGCCATCTATGGTATCTGATGCCATCGAATATGCGAAGAAATGTCGAGCTTGTCAAATCCACGCAGATTTCATTCATCAACCATCCAAATTTCTTCATCCGACTGCTGCTTCCTGGCCTTTTGAAGCCTAGGGCATGGATATCATCGGTCCCATCAATCCTCCTTCTTCTAGAGGACATCGGTTCATACTGGCAATAACCGACTACTTCTCCAAATGGGCCGAAGCTATACCATTGGCCGAAGTCAAAACCAGCAGCGTAATTAACTTCGTCAAACACCATGTCATCTATCGATTTGGTGTACCACGAAGGATCATCCACGACAATGGACCTCAATTCATCAGCCAAAAGTTCACAAGGTTCTGTGACGATCATCGGATTGACAATGCCGCTTCGACAGCCTACAATCCTGCTGCTAATGGCTTAGCTGAAGCTTTCAACAAGACTATCATCAAGCTCCTCAAGAAGTTTGTATCCACTAACAAACAAAATTGGAGTGAAAAGCTTGGAGAATGTCTTTGGACTTACCGTACTACGGTCCGCAACCCTACAGGCTTTACGCCCTTCTTTTTAGTATACGACTGTGAAGCGGTTCTACCTCTAGAACTCCAAATTCCGTCTTTGAGGATTGCTATCGCCAACGAACTCACAACAGAGAATAATGATCATCTCCGGCTTCAAGAATTGGAAGCACTTGATGAGAAGCGGCTATTGGCTCAACAGCATATTGAGTTATACCAAGCCCGCATCTCAAAGACTTTCAACCGCAAAGTTAAGGTCAGAGCCTTTCAGAAAGGAGAGCTCGTGCTGACCGTCAGACGTCCTATGACTATGACTCACTCGAGCAAAGACAAGTTCGATGCGAAGTGGAAAGGGCCATATATCGTGAACAAAGTCTTTTCAAATGGAGCCTATCAACTCACAGAACTAGATGGTCGAGTTGCAATGATGCCTATCAATGGCAAGTTCCTCAAAAAGTATTATGTATAAATATAACAGACATTGCTTGTAATCATCAAACAAGTTCATAGATAAAATTCAATTTTATTTCATATTGAATGATAATACATAATATCAAGGAAGGTCACTATCATCCTTCTCAAAATTGGGATGCGGGCCACTACCGTCCTTATAAAAAACATGATCAGCAAAAGAGTCGAGAACATTCTTGCTGGAACCCACCAGGAACTTGCAAGCAGCCATCCTCATGGCTTCTTCTTCTTCAGTCTTTCCTGGTTCAAGAAAGAAGTCCAAGATGTCCTTTGGAGGTTTGGGGGCAGATGAACCTTCGTCCGCTGCTATCCGCTTTGGTTGAGCTGGTTCGACTGGATGTTCCTCAGTACCCGCTTTCAGCTTCGGGGCGATCTCAGCCTTCTTGGATGCATCTTCAGACGACATCTTTATGTTAAAAAGTGAAAGTGACCATCCCATCTGATTTTCTGTTCTATTTATAGATAGAGAGTCGTAAGACTATGAAGCAACACATTCATTCGACGGTTCATCCGTTCATTAAATTCATTTGACGGTTCATCCGTTCATTACATTCATTCGACGGTTCATCAGTTCATTAAATTCATTTGACGGTTCATCCGTTCATTACACTCATCCGATGGTTTGTCCGTTCATTATATTCATCTGACGGTTCGTCCGTTCATCATTTCCTTTTGACGGTTCGTCCGTTCATTATATTCATCCACCCGACGGTTCATTCGTTTACACATCCATCCGACGGTTCACCCATTCACACATTCATCTGATGGTTCACCCGTTCACCATCCGACGGTTCACCCGTTCATTCCATTCATTTGACGGCTCGCCTGTTCATTACATTCATCTGACAGTTCACCCGTTCATTTATTCGACGGTCTATCCGTTCATCCCGACAATTCATTTCGTTCATTTATGTCGACGAATCATCCAGTTCGTTCTTATCAGCAATTTGTCATCTTTTGATTAAGTTGTCTATTGAAATAATGATATTCGATAAATTATATTTGCCACGTCCACATTACCTCTGAGCAGATATAATTGAATATGATTATTTTTTAAAATTAAGAAATATATCATGTCTTGCACCTCTGAATATATTTTCTATCGCTATTATTTATATCTGAATAAGATATGCAATAAATAATAGAACTACAAAAAAATGTTTTTTTATTGATCAAAGATGAAAGACATTACAAAGATACATATTACAAAACAAGAAGATACAGAAAATCTTTCTATTCAGTCGGTGGTGTCATCAAGTTAACCATCTGCTGCTTTAAAGATTTCAGTCGCTCCTCACGGGATTCTATCACACGTCTCATAGCTTCCTCCATTCCAGACTTTTCATTAAAAGTCGGTAAGGTCACTAAGCGGCGAGAGATTTCAGCCTGATGAGTCGTGACATATTCATTTCGTTCCTGAGTCAGAAGTTCCAGTTGCTGAGTGGCAGCTTGATGCTGTGTGACTTCATCTTCTAGAGTATGCTGAACCAGTTTCAACTCTTCCTGGAGACGGGCAATCTCCTCTTGAAGACGAACATATTTCGCTTTCAACTCAGTAACTTTCTCCTCCTTCTCTCCAGCAGCAGAGGTGGCTATCTCCATTTGAGAATCATATTCTGAAGCCTTGGCAGTATAAGTGTCTATGAAAGCCTGGAAATTAGCATTCTCAATGGCAACTTCTAGAGACATCCTTTCAAATTCAACTTGTACTAAGGATTCCACTTCCCCTCGATTAAGATCCTTGTAGATCTTAATCGATGCTTCTAGCTCATCCAATATGTGCTCAAGAAAAACAGCTTGAGCTTCATCTCCTTGACCTCGGATGGCATTTGTCAAATGAGAGGTTGGGCTTCTAACAGTAGTAAAATCAACAACTTCTTTCTCTAGTACCCTATCTACTAGGGGTCCCAATGCATTAAAGAACAGGTTGCTGAAAGAACTAATGATAAATTGGTTAGTTGCCAAAGCGCCAGGGGTAGCAGCTACTTCCGTTGATGATGAAGCAGCATGTGCCTGTGCAGATGGACGTTCTTGCACTTGAATAAAGGGTTCTTTCAACAAGGGAGCTAAAGTAGAACTGGTTGCTCCTCCCGATTGTTCTTCTACAAGGACAAATGAGCCTATCATTTATTGTTGTTGTTATTAACAATTAATTAAAAAAGGATAAAAAAGATCAAAGGCGATCTTACCATGACTTGTTCCAGCAATACGCCTTTCGTCTGTGGGTACAGATTCCAGTCTAGCAAAGGTAGCCTCAGACATCACTTCCTGGCTACTTCCGGCCTCAGAACCCCCCGACAGATGTCGGCTGCCACTGGCTATTACTGTTACCGGTACTATATCAGTGCAAGGAGGAACTGGAGATGATTCGATTTCTATATGGGTCAAAAATAGAGATGTCAGTTATTATTCTATGAAAAGAAGATTAATAAGTTCATTTAATACCTTTGGGATCAACGGTAGTAGCTTCCTCCGGCGCTACTTCCTCACCCATATTCTTTTCAGGAGACACATCCACCTCAACATCCTTTTCAGGAGCTAGTGTGTCTTCAACAACTTCAGGAGAAATTTGGACATCAATGTCCTCTTCTTGATTCAAAGTATCATCAATAGCCTCTATTGATGTATCTTCAGTGCTCATGCTATCCTCAGGAACTTCTTCGCTGACAGTTACAGCGGTATGATCGACATCTTTTTGTAGACCGAAGTCGCAATCATTTAATGCTTCAATCATTAAACGATCCTCCTCTTCGCGGATTGTTCCTGGTGTAACAGGAAGTTGAGTAGTTTCTACCGCTGGTGAAGGAGATCGCAGACCTTCCTGTTCTTCTTCTACAATATCCTCCCTAGGCTCTGCAGCCTCCTCTCTCTGATCAGTCTCGTCCCTTTGTTCTGGACTAGGAGTCTCCTGCCTATGCTCAGAGACAGGAGTAGGAGATGACATAGTAATTCCAGCAGCAGTGCTGGCCACCACCGAGGACAGGATCACCTTCTTTCTTTTCCTAAAAGCCAGTTTCTTTCGATGAAGAGGTCTTTTGGGACTCTCCACATCTACCACATCAACCCGCTGTGGAAGAGAAGTCGGTGTGGTCGCTTCTTCTCGGGTCAACTCGGCCAGTTGCCAAGACTGCGATCTGGTAGTGACTTTCTCTGATGGGTCCAAGAGGAGTTTCTTCCTGGCAATCGGAGAGGAAGGCTCATTAATTCTTCTCTTCCTTTCCCTGGCCGGAGACTTAACAACTTTCAAAGAAATTCTCAGTGGTTCATTAACTTCCTCAGGGAAGTTAGCTTCCCTTGAAGCTTCCAAGGGATCATCCACTGGTTCATGTTGTTCATCATTTCCTGGAGCTAGTACAGCAGTTGCTCCTTTCTTTAAACGCGTCGTCGTCGCGAAGCTATCCACCAGATTGGTGTCTCGAGCGTTGTAGTAGGCCCATGCTCTGGCACCATCAATTAGATACCCCTTTCCTTGTAGGCAAGTTATAGCGTTGCCTACATGGAACTGGTCGTAACCAAATTGACGAGCGAAGTGACTTGGCAGATATGGTTCCATATAACACTCCTCTTCAAATCTATATACCAAGTGGGATGGCCTGATCGTCTTCAGCCAGTCAAATGCTGTCCTACCCAACGGCTGCCTCCCAAGGTCAACTAAATTTGCCGACATATGTTCATAACTGGCTGGAGGGGCAACGCAGTAAAAATTCCATCCCTTTCCAAGGTTCAGGGTACGTCTGCAGTCCTTCAGACTAATGTACACCCACTTGCTCCGGGAGAATCTTCGCAGAAAGCTATCACCGACTGCTCCCATGTCGGGGTTCATCAAAGACTGATGGTGCAGAAGCAACCACCCGAATAAATAGGTGTAAGGCAGCTCCAGTCGAGGGAAGTTCCCCTTCTCACCCTTCCACTTGATCATGGAGTCAACATACAGACGAAGACCTGCATTCACTCTGCAGGTCATCGCTGATAGCAAATCCATCCGGTAGCCGAAGACTAAACGGACATCAGCAAAAAGTACGCTGCGATGGAAGCGGTCCACGGCGCTTGCTCCGGGTACGACGAATCGACGGAGCCAGTATGTCAGGAAACCTGCCAACTGGGCTTCTCTTGACATGGGCCTATAGCCCATTCTTATAAAACTCTCGACAAAGTCTCCGGTCTTGAGCGGAGGGTATTGATGTTCATCAGTAACTCTGTTATCCATTTTCTTATTCTCTTCCATCAGTCTTATTACTTTACTGTGGCTGAGGGATTGGAAGAAAGTCGGATTACATGTGTCATGATCCTTAGTCTTTTTCTCAATGATATGATTAAGAAAAAGATAAGGCAACCACTTTAAGGATAACATGTACCGGAAGAACCGCTTTTGTAGTACAGGGAGCATATGTTATAATGGCACAATAGTTCGTCGAAGACAGCCACCATCTCTGCATTTTTCCGACGTAGTCTATCTAACTCGCCGTTTGTTGGAACATACTCCTCATAAGGGAAGTCTCCCGTTGGTAGGTACGAGATGTACTTCATCTCATGGAGGGCTAATCCAATTTCCCCGTAGGGCGTCATGAATGTCCCTGTTCTATAATTATACCTCTCTGCCAAGGCCAGAAACAGATGAGGGTTTGGGTGGAATCCATACACGGTAGCATATACCGCATGATAAAGCTCGATCTCTTTAAGTTTGTCTTCAAACTGAGCCAATATCCAGTTGGCTATGCAGTTCCACCTCCTGTTGTCTAGGTTCACCAGACCGGTCAGCCAGATATCCTGATCCGGGTACCTGCCCTCAACCTTTACGTATTCATTAGCAAAGATTGGTGTCCTCACCGGCAGCAGCAAAGAAGAATTTTCTGGAGGGATACAGCCTGGCTTCAACCCTCTGAGTAAAGTGCTATGTCGCTCAGAGGAGCTATAGAACATGTCTCTGTTGTTTGGGCCTTTCTTTACACAGATCTTTCCTGTCCTTGCCTGTTGGAGGGGAGTAATATCCCAGTCCATCCTCCTAGGATGGCTTGCATGGGCGTAGAGGGCTAGAGGAAGGCATCTAGCAATGTCCGGTAACAGGATTAGTTTCTCCTTTCTTTGGAAAGTTCTCTGCTCAACACGGGGTCTTGGCTGAGAGCTTTTGTCAATAGCTTCGCCGAATAAGAACATGGGTTTCTTATGGGTAATGGCGTCAGCAGACTGCAGAGGCTGCCCATTTATCAAACTTAACAAAGTCTCATTGTCCTGAGCTACCAAGATAGCTTGGCGGGAGGATGGCAGAGCTTATTGTGGAAAGAGCACATGGGACAAATCTTCTTTAAATTCCGGCTCAGCAAGGGACCCTGCAAATATTTCATACTCAGGATCCTCTCTGATGTTAACTTCATTAAAACAGAAAAAACAGAATTCAGTACAAGTAAAATCAAAGATTCTGTCAACAAATTGTACAAGCTTCAGATTTCACAAGCATCAGATTGCGCAACCATCAGATTGCGCAAGCATCAGATTGTGCAACAATAGATTCTATGCGCAAACTGTCCAGTTGCACCAACTCATCCTCTTGCGCAAGCCATCAGATTGCACTGAATAACTTGCGCAAAGTATCAGTTTGCGCTAGACAGCCTTGCGCAAATCAGCAGACTGCACTGACTTTTGCCAGCGCGTTCTAACCGATTGCACAAGAAAATAGTTTTCATAAAAATGAAAACTATTGGGTTTGTGCAACCGAAACCTTAAACAGGGCGGCGCAGTATGACCAAATCTCTAAAAAGAGACAGGTTCGAAGGATCAACAGTGTTAAAGAACCCTAAAAAGGGTCTTTTGATCGGGTTTACTACCTTGTAGTGCTGGATGGGCAACTTCATGTCGAGAAGGGCGCGACACGGCACGAGCCGAAGACTCGGCGGGGGCCTTGTCTTTCTCGGCGGCAGAGCGCTTTGGAGCCATGGAGATCGACGGAAAGAAGAAGAAGAGTCAGGAAAGCTCGGGAAGTTTTCTCTTTCGAAAGTTTGAAAGCAAGTAAAGAATGGTAGAAAGAGAACTGAGAACTATTTATAGTTTTCGAAAATAAACAAACTCCTCAGATTGTGCCGAATAAACAGGGGCTAATTCCTCCGATTGCGCAGACAGGTCATCATATACGCAACTTAATTTTTAAATCAAAATTCAAAGTATTTCGAAGCTTTGACTATCTTTAAACTTCGAAAACTTTGAAGGGGGTCTTATAGGTCCTAAAAATCAAGTTGCACTCATCAAAGAAGTCATAAGAATCAAATTATGCATCCTTCAAGTGAACTGCGCAGAAGACAGATTGCGCAACAACTCGATTGCGCAGTCTGAACTGCGTACTCATTCAAGTGCGCAAGCTGACGTGGCCTCGTGATCATTACCTGACAGAAAATCAGATCTTCTGACAACTGATAGCACAGAGAACGAGAAAACTGTTTGTTTATCGTGCAGTACAGTGCTCGAGGACAGCTGTACATGCAGCACAATCTACCAGACTTTCTGCAGCGCAGTCCATCCAAGCGCAGTCCATCCCAGCGCGGTCCATCCCAGCACAATCCGAAGCCAGCGCAATTCAGGTGGCGCACTCCATCAAGATAACTGACAACGTACACGTGGCCTTCATGCCATCAATTACTCACCATGTGACAACCGTCTGTACACGATCAAGCGTATTTCAATCAAACAATGCCACGCGTCACATACAGATGGTCCACGATCGAGTAACTGCCTGCGCACTTTATTGCCTGCGCAATCCAAAGTGTGCGTAATCCAACCGGCACAAGTCCAGAATAACTAACAAGTAGTTATTTCCAGAACTCTATAAATAGAGTTTCAAGTCCTTCCTAGAGGAGATCATACACACGCAGGGATCAGAAATCATCACCAGAGATCAGGAGTTCTTGCCAAAGTGCTGCTGCAATCTTCAGAGGCTACCATCTTCAAAGTTCACATCGTCCAAGGGATAAAGCGATCGTCTTCAGATCGGATTCCTATAGTTGTACTTTTCCAGAATTCTTGTAATCTTCTTTACAAAGTTTGTTGAAATAAAGATCAACTTTTGTTTTTGTAAACAACTTATCTCCTGTATTGGTTTGGATGTAGAGAAGTACCATATCAATTTTTATTCATTTCAACCAAACAAAAAAAACTCAAAAATCATCACTCTCACATTCAACCCCATCTACCAAACACAAAAGCTTTGGAATACCGGCTTTCCTTATCCAACAAAACAACTTTTCACTTTACAACACCAAACAAAGTCACCCGACTTTCCCACCCCACTCTCTCTCCCTTTCTTCCAACCAAACACCCTAGATTCTCAAATTCATCAAAAAAGAGTTAAAACATTGTTAGTTTTAGTTAGTCGTTTATCAGTTTTTTGTTCCTATTTTATATTTGAGCTTAGATTTCTAGTTTTTCCCCTTGATTATGTACAATGTTGTCTCGTATTTTTGTTTTGCACTGTTCTAAAAATCAAGATTATTTGGCAGCTAAGCGGCGCCCGGTGCACGCCCGGCTCCCGGCAACCACCCCATTATACATGTTATTTGGGGATTATGGGCAATGTTCAACAATTTTCTTTTTGTGGATCATATTTTATGGACCACCTAGAATTATGGGGACTAGGTGCTAGGCGTCCAGTGCCCATTTGACTACTGCCTAGCTACTTTTACAACATTGATATGTTCAACATAGTAACTCCTTGCTCGATATTATGGGCCAATCTGATTTCTGTTCAGGATTAAAAACTAATATTTTGCATGATTGATGATTACAGTAGAATAATTGATTGTTAGGTTAAGTTATTTGGCTTTTGTGCATACAGTGGGGTTTGGTGATAAGGTGTGAATCTGTTATGTATCAGTTGATGATCTCATTGGATCAAGGAGTTCATATTCTTATCCCTGGAGACGTGCACAAATTGTTAATTTTTATGTTCTCATTAGCAATACGAACATAATGATTGCTTTACATTTGTGTTTTATTTGTTCAAGTATCTCGTCATGCTTGTTTGCCATAATTATGTGTTGTGGTAGATAATGAATGTGGTTACTAAGCATCCTTTCTTTACTTCAGGTTATTTTTGTGCACTTGGTTTCATTTACATAATTATATTGTTATGCTCCATTGTTTGTGTCATCCATTCTTCTTTGTTGTATTTGGTTTCATTGAATCATATATAATATTGGGTGATACAAAACTTGGTGAAACTTTGTGCAGTATTTATTTAGACATTATTAGCTTTGTCTTGGTTTCAACTGAATATAAATCTTTAATCCTCTATAGCCTGATGAGCTTGTGGCTGAAGATAATGAGGAAGATAAGGATGACGATGACAAGGATGAAGATGATGTTGAAGGTGGGTCAATAATTGTAGCTGTAAAGTTTTGCCAACCTTTGTTTCTTAAAGTTCATATAATTATGCGAAGGTATACATTATATAGTACACTTATTCATAACACGAGACTAAGTATTATCTTCCATAGTAGGAAGATGGGGTCTAACGAGGATAATTATTATTCTTTACATGATATAAAGTAAATTGATCTAGTTTATATCGATGCGTCCTTTAGTTATCTAAAAACATTATTGTTTGCTTCATAAAATGTACCATGTTTCCCACACTTCGGATATTTAGCAACTAGAGTCCACTTCTACTCAAAGTTTGGAACTTACGCTAATTTATACCTAATAGAATAGTTTTCTTATAGTAATAGTTTAACTATATTTTTGGTTTTGTGCTAGTTTTTACATTTTTAATCGAAAAGGCCATCACATTTGTTACAAGATCTCCTCGGGCATGCATGAGGTAAATTGCATAACCAAAATCATAGTTCTACCTACCTACCAACCATAAGGGCATCTAGGTTGTAAAATTTATGGCAATGGTGTTTCTTGTTGATAGAGTTCACTAGGAAAGTTGGCACCAACATGGAGCAATAATATTATACAGAAAACCAGTTATAGAATATGTCAGTTCATTTATGGATTTTTGCAGTTTCGGACCAAATTCCTTTCCTTGAGATTAAGTTCGTGTTGGATTATGGAATTTTTGCAGTTATATTAAGCTATTTGAAAGTATTGTCAGTATACTTGAATTTAAGAAGTTTAAGCTATTAGTTAAGATCATATTTTGGATGATTTCTATTTCTACAAGAACTATGTAGATGGTTTTTATATGTTGTGGTAATTGCTTTATGAAAATTGGTTTCGGGTTTTTTTTATTGGGTTTCAAGTTTGGATGTTGCCATATCCAAACACCAAAGGATAAGGATTTAGGTCTATACTTCTAAATTGAAATAATCCTATAGTTCTAGAATAATCGGATCAGGTTACTAGTCCATGCTCGTACTCTAAAACATGAAATGTATTTGGGAAAGGAACAAGTGAGTACATCAGATATGAATGTTGTTAAGATTCTAATGGTCATCTTTGTCCAATGAGATAGGAATGGAATATGCGATCAATATGATCATTTATTAAGTTATTTATATGAGACATGATTGATACATGAGTTGTCTTCTTAATTATTTAGATCGTTTATTATCATTTGTGATCATATTTTCATCTGGAATTATTATCATGTAGTTTGTGTAGTCTTTTTTCTAGAGCCTTCTAGACATGATAAAGTTTGAGTGGTAACACGAGGATGTGACACAAATTATAGAGGCGAGCTCTAAAAGCCCAAACTATTCGGTCATCTTAATTTCATTTACATTTTCATTGTGAATCCAATGTTATACTTATATCTGGTATGGACGGGCATGTGGTCAGGAAGAGTAAACCTCAAACCCTATAACTAGGGTACGGGAAGGGTCACATTTGTGCCAAGTTCTACCCAAATGTATCATAAACGGTTGTGTCGTCCATAATATATTTCAAATTAACCCAGGGCCTTGGCCCCTATAAGTGGTGTCTATGTTGCAGTGACATGGGCAATGGTTGGTTACAAAATGGCATCTTTCAACATTAATCTTTGTCCTCACTCCAAATTCTCAACATGTGTATGTATATACATGTATAATAAAATTTACATATACATACACATGTATCTAGTAGAGAGAAGCCTCCAAACAGAAGAACATAGTGGTCCTACAATAGGGCTAAGTTTTCTTTCCTGCAAGATTTTGAATAGATATGAAATAGGCATGTATAGAAAAAAAAAGAGGCTTAAATGGTAGACTGATGGATAAAGGCCAATTGTAAGAGATTCTTACAGGTTGCATCATATACATGTTCTATGTAAGACATCCTAATGGGATGTTATTTATCATGTCCAATGTGTACAATGTTTAAGGTAATCAAACATGCCTGTTGGAAATCTTTTAAAGCTTCCTTAAACTTTCCCATGGCAAGATATGCTGCACCAAGCTATAGTAACACTGCAATTAAGAAATTAGAAACTGAAGTTGAGAGATTAAATTTATAAAATAATAAAGATTAAGAGGATGTGAATTCCTTGCCTGTGAATACTCGCATCAACTTCAATAGACTTTTTTGCATCTTGCACAACACTGCCATATTCCTCAAGTTTGGTGTGTGCAAATGCACGATTCGCCCAATAAACGACATTAAGGATGTTTAATTCTATAGCTTGAGTATATAAATCTATGGCTTAAGAAAAGTTGTTGGCTGTAAGAAGAACAAAATATTCTAAAGTTATATCATTTCAGAAGTTGCTATACACTATTCAAATACTAAAACAAAGGTACATACAAAGCATGGTAAGATTTTATTTTTAGGGCAATTACAGTTGGTCAAAATCAAGGACAACCTAAAATATACCAATACTATTAGTCTTGTGATATCAATGCCACGTATTGTACAACATAAACTTATGCTAAAATAAACTTTGAGAATGTTGGTTGCACCCATTACTGAATCTGCATGAAAGTAGCATCTCATATACATCCTACTTAAGTCTTTGAGATTTAGTTTACTGTGCGTTTGCCTGCATGTATTCTTGCATTGGGTTCATTGTTATACAAACACAATCTCACATGTAATGCATATGAGGATACACTTGTCTTAATTCTATAATGCTTACATAGATTAGTACGAGATTTTCTCTAAGTCAATCTATTTCGGGACTAAAGAATCTTTCAAGTATATTTTTTTCCTGCTTTTCGTGCTGTAATATGGAGTCTTATTATATATGTTATCTTATTGTTACATTATTATCTTCTTGTAGCATACCACCTACGTCTGTTGTATGTATCAGCGAACAACAGGCTCTAAAGGAATGAAATGGTGTTGTTCTGGTCTTCAACTCATCGTTCAGTCCAATGAAAAATATGATTTCTTAGTATGTATCATAGATGAGCACTACTAATCTATCAGATTTACATATGAAACTATCTTGTAACCTATTTGTTTCATTAGTGTGTGGATAAATATATAACACAACCTTATTATCTCTCTCAATGCGTATCACACAGGTGTCCAAACATTCATGCATGTCCTACTTTTGTTTTCATATATAATACATTTCTAAAATATATTTCTTTCTTGGGACTAAGTTACTTTCTAAGTATTTCTACATCATGTCCTCTCCCAGTGTAATATATATGAAGCTGGACAGAAGAAGGTTTTTGAATACTATCTAGAAAAGGTATCGGCTTCATAAAATAAACTTGGAGAAAAATGAAAACATTGATTAAGAGGAGAAACAGGGAAATGGAGAAAATTAAGTACTTGTAGTTCAAGGAAGAGCTCTCGGATGGGATGTCAATGCTGAATTTTAAGTTGTTATTTTGTTAAACTCGGTACTGTAGTAAGATGTTGTATTTTGATCAATAGAATTTTATTTTGTAAATTATGTATTATTGAATTTATAATGTTAATTAGAGTGCTTATTGGGAAGCTGCCTGAATATAAGTGCATGACAAATATATTCAATATATATATATATATATATATATATATATATATATATATATATATATATATATATATTAAAATATATATATATATATATATATATATATATATATATATATATAAAAATATATATATATATATATATATATATAGATATATATATATATATATATATATATTATATATTAAATGGTTTTACCTATACCGACATTTTTGTTAAACATTGACAAATTTTTGGGAATAGGTTGGGAAAGCAATTCCTAGCGTTTTGCCAAAAGGTTGGAAAGAAGTTTAGTTCTCGACGTTTTTGTTAAAATGTTGGAAAATTATTACCCATTATTGCACAATTTTCGGCGTCTAATAAACGTCGTTGCAAACGTCATTATATATACCGACATTTATCTCAAACTTTGTAAATTTCCGACTGCGACAATGATGACGTTTGTCAAAAATATTAAAAAAATGTCGAGTAAATCTATGCCAACATTTTTGACCTTTTTCTCGACGTTTATAAAATGTTGAAAAAAATTAATTTTTTGTAGTGTAGCTCGTCAATAGTGTGACCCGGGACTGCAGGGGCTGGATCAGCTGGAGCGTCTGCTGGGGCTGCGACTGGAGCAAGTGGAGGTGGAGGTGAAGCATCACCAGGAGGGTGTGGTAACTTCCTAGAACTAAGTAGCTTTGAAGGCGTTCCAAAGATGGGACATGACTCTAAAGAGAGATCAAATTTTTGGAAAGTAGCCGTCAGATGCATAGGATAGAGGAGGTTACAACCTGCCCTCCGACAGTTGATCATAAGAGCTAACATGGTCTTAGAAAAGGAGAAAGAAATCCCAAAATGGATATGATACATCGCAGATAACTCCAAATGCATGATCTCGTCAGGTGATCCCATCTTCGGTAGAAGATATAAAATAATGATACGATGTAACTCATAGAAATGTTGGTTTAGGTTAAGTGCGTATAACCATTTTCGGGAAACCGGATCAGGATGACACAATACAACCTTGAAGGATTCAAGTGTCATGCCGCCAGAAAATTGAACATTCGTAAAGTCGATAAGAGCGTCATCATTATTAGGCATTAGTAAATATTTGCTCAAGTCAGCAGAATTGAATTCAAACTCCATTCCGCTGACAAATGAATGGATACAGTTATTGGATACTTGAATGTTACAAGAAAACAACGAACTGTAATATCATGAATTGGATTTGAAATTTCTAAAAATTTACGAAGTCCTAAATTGTCAAAAGTAGTCAAATATTCCAAAAAATGGTAAAATGTATCATTTTATCCGGACAAATTTCCCGTTATCGGAAGTGATCAAACCAATGGGTAGATCTTTCTGATGATACAAAAAGGTTTGGATGATAATCTTCATCATTATCAGGACGATAGGGACTGCATAGATTAACGAGTTCATACTCAGATAAAAAATGAGATAGTTTTCCTAGTTTTCTTTCTCTTAAAGATTCTAGGAGCCATTTACGAAATTGATAGAGAAAAGAGAGATATATACCTCAAAAATGATTAAAGATGGAAGAGAATGCCTTCAGAGAGCCTTAGATCCAAGGAATTTTGAGTTGGGAAGCTTGCGGAGGAGTATTCTAGGATATAGGGTTTTGGTATTTTAGGGTTTCAGAGCTTTTGGGCATTGTTTTGGGGAGGAAGATAAAGAATATGGGATCTATTGTTCGAATTCTGATTATATAACATGTCCCCATAGAGTTTGACCCGAACTCGGTCCAAGTTCGGCCACTTGAATTTTAGTTCATATTTGAGTTATGAATGCTAAAAATGACCTAGAAACTTGTAATTCTTTGATTAATTATTATTCATTACCTTGGGTTAGCTGTAGTGGCCGGATCCCAGCTAGCGGTAGTCCGAAGACACTTGGCACCGTGTCGCTTAGGCTTTTACGCCATGTTGACAGAAGGATCCTTTCAGCTTATACCCAAACTAATTTTGTTTAATAAATCGCTGAATTTTAAGTTTTAAGTATTTTTATTAAACATAACACATTATGACTGCGAAAATCCAACTATGCCTAACTCTCAACGTAGATAGTTGAAACAATCTTCGGCTAGTGGTTTTGCGAATATATTTGCCAATTGATGATCTATGTCAATAACTCTAGACGATATCCTCGTGTTGTGGTGGTCACGCAAAAAGTAGTGACATATTTCTATGTACTTAGGCATGAATAACATAGGGGTTCTTAGTCAGATTAATATTGCTAGTATTACAGTAAATAAGAATTTTGTATAGTGCAAAATATAGTCTTCTAAGGTTTGCTTCATCCACAAAATTTGAGCACAACGCCTGGGACGATATACTTAGCCTTAATTGTTGATAATGTAACATAATTTGTTTTTTGCTAAACCAAGAGACTAAATATTTACCTAGAAAAACAAGTACCGCTTGTACTTTTATGTCTACTTTGTATCCAGCAAAATCAGCATCTGTATAACCGATTAGGTCAAATGATGTAGTTTTAGGATACCATAAGCCGACAGTAAAAGTTTCTTAAGGTATCGAAGATATGATAATGGTACATAATTTGATTCCTTATAATTAGCTGATCTCGTGCACAATATAAATACTAAACATAATATCAGGATGACTAGCAGTTAATTAATTAAACTACCAATCATACCTCGATACTTATTCTGGCGATTGGTTTGCCACTTTCAAAAAAGTAGTTGATGTAGCCATTGTCGTGCCAATGGCTTTATGTTGCGAAGTCATACTTAGTAAGTCCTTCGTGTACTTGGCTTGATTGATAAAGTTCCCTGCAAGTGTTGTTTGATCTGGAGTCCTAGGAAGTAGTTGGTTCTTCCATCATATCATCTCAAACAACTACTACCAACTTAGCAAAATCATGAAAGTTTTTTAATAGTAGAATCAAATATTATCATCAACATAAATTTGTATAAGCAAAATACAATCATCGAAAGTTTTAATAAAAAAGTTGAAACCCTTCCTTTTAAAAATTATTTCAAGTGAAAAGTACTTAGACGTTCATACCAAGCACGTTGTGCTTGTTTGAGTCCATAAATGGTCTTTCTTAGCTTAAATATGATCATTTTTAAAAATCCTTAAACTAGGGGGTTCCTTCAAAAACTTCTTCTTTAAAAAATATTCAAAAATGCATATTTGACATCCATTTGAAAAGTTTAAATTATGAAAACATACGAATTCACAAAAATGTGAATAGATTCTAGTCTGCAACAAGAGCCTTTGTTTCGTCATGATCAATTTTTTTTTCTTCATTGTAACCTTGTGGTACTAGACATGCTTTGTTGTGCCTAGAACATATCCATCTTCACTCAGTTTATTTTGGAACACCCATTTGGTACCAATTATCGATTGACCAAAGGTTTAGGAACAAGTTCCCAAACTTGGTTTCTCTCAAATTAATTTCCTCATTGCATCAATCCAAAACTCATCAGAAAAAGTATTTGCTACTGACTTAGGTTCTACTTGAGAAATGAAAGCTACGTTTGCTGCTATGTTCTAGTCGAAGAACGCATACCAATTCCCATGGATACATCACTTATAACAAGTGTCTCTGGATAGTCTGGCATGAATTTTATTTTCTTAGGTAGACTCTCCAGATAGTTCTCTTTGGTAGCAGTATCTTCAGGTGCCTTGGATTTGTTTTGTACATCTTCGTCATTACTGTCGCTATATCTCTGATGTTGAGCCCATCAAAGGAAATATTATAGATTCTTCAACAATCATACATCTTTTATTGAAAATTCTATATCCCTTACTCTTGGTAGCATATCCGAGGAGATCCTTTCGTCTGCCTTTGAGTCGAATTTAGTCAAATTATCCTTGGTGTTCAAGATAAAACAATAAAAACTAAAAACTTTAAAAATAGAAATATTTGGAATCTTTTCTAACCACAATTCATAAGAGATTTTCTTCGATATAGGTCGAATTAACATACTATTCAAAACGTACAGGTTGTACTTATAGCTTCTACCCAAAAATATTAGGTGATTATGTTGGTTAAGCATGACTATAGCCATATCGCTTAGAGTTTGATTGTTCCACTCCATAGCACCATTTTGGAGGGTTCTAGGATAAGAAAACTCATGGTACATCCATTATCATCACAAAACTTTTGAAATCAGTATTTTCGAATTTCCGCCTAATCACTTCCGATTCGACTATCATGAACCTTTTTCGTTTTATACGTACCTTTTTACAAAATACTTAAATTCAAAAATAGAATCGCTTTATTAGATAAAAAGTAAACCCATGTAAATTGAGAGAAATTATTAACTATAACAAAAGCATAGAGCTTACTGCCAAGACTAGCGACTCTAATAAGACCAAATAAATCCATATGAATCAATTACAACGGTCTATAGTGCTTACAGCATTGATGGATTTAAAAGATGATCTAGTTGCTTTATTCTTTTCATAGTCTGAACATACCATATCTCTTGAAGAAAATTTTTGGGAGTCCTTTTACCAGCTTTTTAGTCGATCGTCGTAAGATAGTGTCCATGTTTGCATATCCTATCCTCCTACGCCATAGCCAATTTCATCTTGATTGGTTACTAGGCATTTTCCTGCACCGTTAGTATGTTCTAGAAAGAAAACATAAATATTGTCTTCTCTGATCCCTTTATCTACTGGATTTTCGGTAGACATTTTATATATAGAATATTTATCTTTTATAAAATTGATGCCATAACCGTTATCTGCCAAGACTTATGATCAACAGGTTATGTTTCAATTCTGCGACTAGACAAACGTCTTTTTTTCTGGATAGGGAGACATAACAACAATACCAATTCCTATAATATTACCTCAAAGATTATTGCCAAAAGAAAACATATCCTTCTCTCTTCGTTGATAGTGTAGCGAATGATGCATCACCTATCACGTGCCGCGTACATCTGCTATCGAGGATCCACTTGCTTTTAGTATTAGAGGATTGAGGGTCCACCTACAAAACGAGTAGATGTAACCTATGGTACCCATTTCTTCAAGGGTCCAACATGATTAGTTTTGGGAATCCAAGCAACTACATTTGTGTCAACTAGCTTTCTAGCTCTACAGTACTGTGATATATGCCCGTGTTCACTACAGTATGTGTATGTGATTTTTGAAATAGTGCTTTCTGTGTTGACATGCTTCTTTGTGTGTTTTTGTTGGAAACCTGTATGTGAAAGCATTTATGAGGAATGTGTTGCTTATGTGCTTTCTTTAGTTTAGTCCTTTATGATACATGTTTAGTGTTATGAATAACCTTAGGTTGTGTAACTGGGGTGACCTGTTTGCCCAATTTGATCTCTAACTTTTTAGAGATAGCACAAGACTTTGAATTTAGTAGTCATTCATGAGTCTTTGCTCAGTGACTAGGTGTCTTTTCTTCTCTATGTCTAAAGTTCTTGCACATTGACTGTCTCTTTTTTTATTCTATAGTGAGTTTAGCCTCATGATAATCCAATCTAATTTTGGCTATCTTCTCTATGTTACTAGCAGTAGATGTCTCTTTAATATCTTCAAGAAGATTCGACAATTTAGCCTACTTTGGTTGTGTATGCCTTAATCTCCTTGCGAGACTGTTTATACTTGTCGAACACATTTCTGTGTTCTTCAAGTAATTCACTAAAGGCATTTTTTAACTGATCGAATATAAAACCATAGAGAGCATTTTTTTTGATACCTTATCGATGCTTAGACAATTTACACTGCTGGGGGTCTGTCTTCTCTGACTCACTGGCCTCACTTTCGTGCCAAATGCTGGTATGCATACTTTCGACCAGTTGTTGCTTTTATGCTCGATCATGATCGATCGTATGGACTGCTTTTCGTTGTTAATGAATAGTCCTTCTTCACATACCCTGATTTTTGTATCCAAATCAAATAGTTTCTTCTTCGTTGCATTCATAGATATCTTTCTTCTTTCGGTTTGATCACTCAAACTTTAAGAATTTTCTAAAGTTCTTAACCAGTAGGGCCTGTTCATCACCATCATAATCTTCTTTGTAGAATCATTGCATAAGACTTCTGGCTTGAGCTTTGAAGGCGATTAATTTTTCTTGGGTTGCCTTTTCAAAATCTTGTAAATCCAGCTTATGGGTTATGAGCATGCCCATAAGTGTCTCCAATGTCATCGTGGTGAGGTTAT
This sequence comes from Iris pallida, assembly GCA_029216955.1. Lineage (NCBI taxonomy): Eukaryota > Viridiplantae > Streptophyta > Magnoliopsida > Asparagales > Iridaceae > Iris > Iris pallida. The sequence continues at coordinate 24,460 of JANAVB010035063.1, forward strand.
TTTCTTCTATGTCGTGGTGGCCTTCGAGTTCCAGTTACTTGGTTAGAGTCCGCAGTACCTTCCTGATCTTTTTATGATTGTAGTAATCATTTCCAAAAGATTAAAAGGATTAATAATATCAAAAAAGGGGTAAACATCTTAATTGACTCACCGGATTCATCTTGAATGACTCGCATTCTTGTGTCAATCTACTAATTTTGGATTCCTTCACTTGGGAAGTCTCTTCATGAGTAACCTCAAGAAGTTTCCAAATTTATTAGATGTGGTACAAGTGGATACACGATTAAACTCGGTTTTATCAATTGCACAAAATAGTGCATTGATGGCTCGTGCATCTAGACTAGCCTGTATCTTCTCATGCTCAGTATATTTGTCATGGGCCTTGTCTTCTAAAACACAATCAATCATTGTTCTAGGTGGTTTCTTGTAACCGTCTAACTAACGACCAAAGATCGAACTCTAGTTTAATAAAGAAACTCATTTGTGTTTTTTAATAAGTATAATTTGTTCCATAAATAGTGGGGGTCTATTTGTGGATTATCCTTTATTGTTGAATATAGATTTAACGACTGCCATATATACTCTAGATGGTTATGTATATGTATAACCTGCTCTATAACAATTGCTGGACCGTTGAGCACCTCTAGAGGGGGTGAATAGAGTGAGTGTGCAGTAGAAAATATCACCATTCAAAATTTATGTACTATAGCAGATAAGTGCAAATGAAATAACAGTAAATAAGTTAAATTAACAGTAAAAGTTAAGATGATCAAACTCAGTAACACAGTAATATATACGGGTTTCCCTCGTGGAGGACTAATCCAGTCTCGAGTACTCCTGCTTGAATAAGCTTTAATTGAGTACTTATAACTCTTACAATACTCTGCTTGGGGACAAGTGTACGACCGACTTCAACAACATCGCACTTGGCGACGAGTGCAAACCAAACTCTAGATTAAACAGAAACTGTACTAGCTTGACTTAGAGTAGTATAGGCTAGATTTGAAAGTGTACTCGGAGAAAATAATTTAAAAGGAATAGAGAAGAGAATGAATGAGTAATTTAAAATGTGAAAGTTCTCCTCTATTTATAGTATTTTATTGAACGAATTCAGGCAGCGTTCGGATGCAGAAATCTCGCATTCGAACGTTTGATGCAGATATCAAGGGAATTCAAAATCTGTTGAAACTACCCTGACTGAACTGGGCCGAACTCAGGCCGAGTTCTGTCAGACTTGTTTGGGCCAATTTAGATAGGTTTTGGGCTATTTTTGATTATGGACTTTAGATAGAATTATGTGTATAGGTAGGCTATTTTTGTAGACTGAGATTAGCTAAGCCAGTACCGATCCTGATCAATCTTACATATTTTTTCTAGATTCAAATAAAGTAAAAATATAAAAAATAATAAAAATCTTGATCATGATTTCATTATTTTTTGGTTTTTGATGACGACGACGAGACTTTTTTAGCTTGTAGGAGTAGTAGGCAATAGTAGGTGCAAACTTAAAACATGTAAACTTGTAGCTGGATATATTTTGTGTATCGATTAAAGTTGACGTTGATTATCAAAGTCAGGTATAATCATGACCAATAGGCCAACATAGATACATGTATGACCTTGTTTAGATTATTGTTAAATAGATATGATCTACATTATATATAGTAGCCTAGTGATATAGTTCTATACTGGTTAGGAAATAATAGTAGCAGTTAGGGGATTAATTATGATTAGAGTTCTTTCCTTTTCTACCTTTCTCTTGTGTAGTAGATTACCACTACCCATAAAACTTGTAGGGCCGTAGCTCTAGGACCAGTAGCACCCTATCAACTAGCTCATGAAGGATATCCTATAGGACCACCCTTAGCTGACCAGGCAGCACGGTTTAGGTAGGCTAGACAAAAATGAATAGCCTAACGTAAGGACAAGCATTCACTATGCAGTAATGGACACCCATCCTGAGGGTAAGGATATAATAGGTATTACCCTGGATACATATTGATGAGACACAAATTGATATTAGAGCCACACCTTCACTAGCTTAGTCATGTATATAATTATCTCGTTGCTGTCTAAAATATTAGGCTTATTTAACTAAAATAGTATTGCTTAGTAATACTTTCATCATCCCTTATAACCACATAACCATACCATAGATAGACGTTTAGAACATGTTAAGAACTTAGTCATTTTGACGACGTGTCTTAGAATTCGTTACCCCCATTTGACCTTTTTAGAATTTAATTATTATAAAATATGTTTTTGTTAAACTTTTATTTTAGGTAGAAAAATTATTTTTACTAAAGTTTCAAAGTTCGACATATATTTTCTCCACTTTTATCTAAATATTTTTAGAAAATATTAATAGAATTTTTTCCCATAATTAGCATTTTTCTAAAACTTAATTTATTGTAAAATATGTTTTTGGTAAAATTTTATTTAACGTAGAAAAATATTTTTACTAAAGTTTCACATATATTTTTTCTCCATTTAGCTAAATATTTTTAGAAATATTAGTAGAATTTTATTAATTTTTATGGATTTATTTTAGATATATTTTAATTTATAAAATTAGTATTAGTTTTTAAAAATAAATAAATATAATATGCAAATATATTGGAACTTATTATAGAAAATGTCTTAGACTTTTTTAAGAGATTTTTATTTGAATTTTATTTTTGAATATTAAAGTATTATGTATATATATATATATATATATATATATATATATTATAATAATAAATATATATTATATATATATATATATATTATATATATTATATATAAAATATATACACATAATTATACCTATTAGTATAATAAGGTTTTTTTATATATGCACCAAATATATTACATAGGCAGATTATAAAATAGTTTTGGTACAAAAATTTTAAACTTATTTTAGATTTCTTCTTTGGTATTTTTTTAGTAATTTTTGAATTATTTGGTAATAAAAAAAGGGAAAGGAAAGAAAACAAAAAAAAATGTTATTGTTCCCTGCAGAGGAACGACTAAATCGAGCCTGAGCTTCATTTTTTCTTTCTAAAAGTTTTGAATTTGTTAAATCTTTGAATGTCTTATTCTCATCCGATTCTCAACCAATTTGACCAAACCAAATCCTATGTGAAGTTTGTTACATTCCCTTCTATAAATCAAATCCACATCATGCACAAAATCAACGAAATTTAATTTGAAATCCGTTCAAAAATTGTATATTATAAAACGATTTTCGATTTTTCTTCCAAAAACCTCGAAAACTCCCATGATCGATTTCCAAGCGACC
>JANAVB010035064.1:0-45819 GCA_029216955.1 Iris pallida
TATTTGAGTTGTTTTGGAGTTATTATCTTTTAGTAGTTTTTATTGTTTTTTTAGTTATAGAATTCTGTGATATCCTATCGTGCTTAGACTGTGATTGAGTTATATTGTTTTTTTTCTGTACTTATCCTCCGTTCGGAGTTGGGATTTAAGACAAGTACATTATATATTTGCGTGAGTTGGTTTAGATAGTGACCTAGAACAGCGTTCTACCGCCGATTCTGTGCCGTAGGTTGGACGTTGTTACGCACTTGTACCCTTATACTGGGTGCGGGTTGTGACATTGAAATCTCTAATTTTTGACATATGGTCTATTGTGATTGATGGCTATAAAAAGCCTGCACGTATTCTTGTTGATAGAGAGTTGGTTGAGAAACCCCATGACAAGTATACTGAAGCTGAAAAGAAACAGGCCAGTCTTGACGCACGTGCTATTAATGCTTTGTTTTGTGCCTTAGACATGACTGAATTTAACAGGGTGTCTACATGCACAATATCAAATGAAGTGTGAAAACTTTTCGATGTTACTCATGAAGGCACGACACTAGTCAAGGAGTCAAAGATAAGCAAACTTACTTAGGAGTATAAGGCATTCAAGATGTAGCCAAACGAATCCGTCACTCAGATGTTTATTAGATTTCTAGATATTGTAAACCCTCTGTCTTTCTTAGGCAAGGAATATATAACCATGAGAAGATTCACAAGAGCTCACCTACCTTACCGACCTACTAGCATAGGTTAGAAGTAATGATAATTCTAGTAAGGTAGGTGAGCTCTCTTATGTTAAGTTACAATTACACGAGACCACAAGGCTATCCGAAGAGAAAGATAAGGCCATTACCAAATTAGAGGAAGACCTACTCAAAGAGAAGAAGAGCCTTCAGCAAGCACTAGTCAAAAATGATGCACTCACTGCTGACTATAATACACTGTATGACACTTCCAAAAAGTTGGAAATTAGATTAGGAAAACAGGCTGAGGTTGCTTCTTCCTACCCTAACATGTGTCACTTACCGAAACATCGGAACACTATCAAACCAACCAAACCTTTTCCCAAGAAGACTAATAGGCATGCATTTTATTACACATATCCAACTAGAAAACCAAGACCTACCAATCATGCACAACACACTACATCTAACCCTCAATATGCTAGATGTCATTATTGTGGCACCATTGCTCATATCTCCTGCTGTAGAGTAAGAAAGCTAGTTGATTTGAGATTACGTGCATGGATACTAAAGACTAACATTTCAGGACCCTACAAGAAATAGGTACCAAAAGTTTCATCTACAAATTCTCTTGTAGGTGGAACTCCCTATGCATGCTAGAAGCAAGTGGATCCTTGACAACGGTTGCTCACGGCACATAATCGATTACGTTTCATTATTCGCAACTGTCGAAGAAGAAATGAGGATACGTCTCCTTCGGTAATAATCTTAAAGGGTATAATAGGTATCGGCAATATTGGTAAGGATTTCTATCCTGTGATTAAGATATCTGTCTAGTAACCGAGTTAAAACATAATCTACTCAGCATAAGTCATTTAGCTGACCATGGTTATGGTATTAACTTTGTCAAAGATAAATGTACTATAGTTGATAGCTCAACTGATAGTACTGTCTTTGAAGGTATTAGGGAAGACAATATATATGTTTTCTATCTATTGGAAGAGGCTAACAAAGAAGGTAGATGCCTAATCGCCAAGAATAATGAGAGTCAACTATGGCATATGAGACCCGGTCATACAAACATGGACACAATTTTACGACTATCCATAAAAAAGTTGGTACGAGGCTTACCGGACATCACCTTCAAGAATGATACGGTATGTAGTGAATATGAAAAGAACAAAGCTATCCGATCCACTTTTAAGTCTAAGAATGCTGTAAGTACCACTAGACCTCTACAATTACTGCAAGTGGATTTATTTGGGCCTAGTAGAATTGCTAGCCTAGGTGGTAAGTTATATGCTTTTGTAATAGTAGATGATTTCTCTAGATACACGTGGGTATATTTTCTTGCACACAAAAATAATGCATTATCTGAATTCGTCTCTTTTTACAAGAAAGTTCAGAATGAAAAAGGATTCATAATCACTCGTATTCAAAGCGATCATGGCAACGAATTTGAAAATGCAGAGTTTGAGCAATTTTTGACACACAAGGTTATCTGCATGAGTTCTCCTGCTCTAGGACTCCCAACAAAATGGAGTTGTGGAACGTAACAACATGACTCTATCTGAAATGGCTAGAGTTATGTTAAACCTTTAGTCTATCTAAATAGTTTTGGGCTGAAGCTGTCAATACAGCTTGTTATGTTCTCAATAGGTTCTAATTCGATCTAAATCAAAGAAGACTCCTATGAGTTATGGTTTGATAGAACACCATATGTTTCTTATTTTAAAATCTTTGGTTGCAAATGCTTTATTCTTAACACTAAAGATAATTTAGGAAAGTTTGACAAAAAGGCCGAAAGGTATATTTTTAGGTTATGCAACCAAAAAAAGGGTACCGAGTCTTCAACAAAAGGACCATGATCATCGAAGAGTCAATGAACGTTACCTTTGACAAACTGAATCAACAGACAATCGACGATGATAATGAAGACATCAGTGCACCAAGTACAGCTCCTGTAGAACCTCCAAGCACAGCACCAGCTGATCCTCCAAGCAGAGCACGTATAGAACCAAAAGTTGGAACTAGCTACCTTGAGAGTTTGCAAAAAAGAATAAAATTTATGGCTGATCATCCCAAGGACTTGGTAATAGGTAAGATTACTAGGGGTATAACTACTCATTCCTCAATAGAGATATAATTTCCTGTGTTGTATTTATTTTACCGGTAGAACCCAAAACTATTAAAGAAGCATGTAGCGATAATTTTTGGTTAGATGCTATGCAAGAAGAATTAAACTAATTTGAACGGAATCAAGTTTGGGAACTTGTTCCAAGCCCATTGATCATCCAATCATTGGCATCCGCTGGGTATTCCGAAATAAACTCAATGAGAATGGTTTAGTTACTCGTAACAAGGCCCGACTCGTGCTCAAGGATACAACTAAGAGGAATGTATGACTACGATGAGACATGCCCTAGTTGCGAAATTAGAATCTATTCGCATGTTATGTGCATTTGCATGTTTTCATAATTTCAAGCTTTTTCAAATGGACGTTAAAACTGTATTTCTTAACGATTTTATAAAAGAATAAGTTTATGTAGCTCAACCTCCAAGTTTTACTGATTTCAAAAACCCTAATTTTGTTTTCAAGTTAAAGAAAGCCTTATACGGTTTGAAACAAGCCCTTCGTGCATGGTTTGATTGTTTAAGCTCTTTTCTACTTTATAATGATTTTATAAAAGGTAAGGTTGACACTACAGTTTATAAAATCTTTTAATAAATTTAGATTTACGTTGATGATTATCTTTAGATCTACTGATGAATCTCTTTGTCAAGAATTTTCAAAGTATATGCAGAATGAGTTTGAGATAAGCATAATAGGAGAACTCAAATTCTTTCTTGGTCTGCAAATAAAACAAACCAACAATGTGACGTTTATTAATCAAGCCAACACAAAAGACTTACTAAAGAAGTTCGATCTGGAAACCGTCAAACCTCTTGGCACTCCGATGGCAACTTCAACCAAGCTTGATATTCATGAACAAGGCAAACCGGTCGACATACATAAGTATCGAGGTATGTTTGGTAGTCTACTTTATTTAACGGCTAGTCGTCCTGATATAATATTTAGTGTTTGCTTGTATGTACGTTTCCAAGCTAACCCTAAGGAATCACACTTGCGTGCAGTAAATTGTATATTTTGATACCTTAAAGGCGCTTCTTCTGTCGGCTTATGGTATCCTAAAACCACGTCCTTTGACCTAACCGGTTACTCGGATGTTGATTTTGCTGGATGCAAAGTAGATAAAAAAGTACTAGCGGTACGTGTCATTTCCTAGGTAAGGCTCTAGTCTCTTGGTTTAGCAAGAAGCAAAATTTTATCGCATTATCAACTACTAAGGCTGAGTATATCGCCGCAGGATGTTGTTGTACACAAATTTTGTGGACAAAGCAAACCTTAGAAGACTTTGGTTTACAGTATTCACACATACCCATTTTCTGTGATAACACCTGCACTATTAATCTAACTAAGAATCCTGTATGTCACTCTCGCACTAAGCATATTGAGATTCGACATCATTTTCTTAGAGAACATCAAACAAATGGAGATATTGTTAGGGTTATATACTAAAAGCATCACTTTTGTAGTAACCTTATTTCCTTAAATTTTGAATGAGAATCATATGGGCAAATGTTTGCATATTGTATTTGTTGCAAGTGTTAATCAAATGTCTGATAGTCTATATTGTAGATAAGATGGTGTGTGGTGTCACACAGACGATCTTATTTCAGTTCCTATGGAGTATAAATAGTTCACAACCTAGATGGACTTGGACAATCTATTGGAAACGTTGTAGTGTAATCTGGTATTATTCTATCTTGACTATAGGTTTACACTAGTACACTTTGTGTATATTGAACATGACCACTTGAGGTTGTTCTCTTTGTACTGACTACATAAGTGAACAAACACCTCTGTTATTATGGATGCTTGTGCTCTTAATCCAAATATAATAACAGACATGTATATGTAGTGTGCATTACTTTAACTCATAAAAGAGTGAGATTCATTATGGGTCAACAACCTATATGAATTGGATAATAATATTGTATGTATGATGGGTTGTTGATTATAAATGGAATCCATGTCCCGATACATCGGGTTGATGATGTCCTTAAGGAGCTCATAAGGATTGTCATATAAACCCTGTAGGTGGATTATATCCGACATGACAAATAAAGTTGAGCAGTACTACTTAAGGATAAACGATGTCAAATCAATATAGTTGTCAGTAACTTAATTTGATCGACGGACATTCGATATCTTAACATGGGGAGCCAAACGAGCATATAATAAAAGGAGCCCACAAACATAATTTGCGATTAGGGAGGTAGTGCAACAATAGCTATTAGTAGACCGAGCTATTGTTAATGGACCTAGATTGTGTGTTCGGGCTGAACACGGGATATCCAGATCTGTTAGGAGGCCTAATCCTAATTTTCCTCATAGTCCCTGCCGTAGCCTATATAATCCTCTATTCTCTGGCTGCCAGATGACCGATCAGAATCTGAAGCTTTCTCTAAATTCGTGATTCATGTAAGGAGAGAAAGAGAGGGATGCCAAAGAAAAAAAAGGTTAGAAGATCGTCGCCCATACGATGTCCAACTCGAGGAAGGAATACATGTAGAAGATCTTGTGGTCGTATGCTCGAGATTGCCAGAAACTACTTGTCTTCTTCCACCGCAGGTATAATTCGTGAACCCTAGTTTCCGCCTATGAAGGGTTAGAACACGTATTAAATCTGTTTAACTTTCTATCGATCAATACGCACACCAAAGTAAAGGTCCTGGGAATCCTCAGTTCCATCAATTGTATCAAAGACACTTTGGATCTGCGTATTGATTGACACGTCCATGTTGTCCAATAAAACCTGCGCTGTGTAATAGTCGGTAGATGTAGATTGTTCTAACTCGTTTTACAGGCATCTTAGATCCAACTATTATGGTCCAATGCATGTTTTTGATTGTGTTGTTTAAACCACGGACATGTCGTAGATATTGTTGTTGCTGTAGATGTAATTAAAATCACGAGGGTTGATCGTGCTTATTATTTTAATTTTTTAATCTATATTATGTGTAAAATCCTTCAGGAGGCATAGGATTAATGTAATTTTAATTATTTTTGGTCAATCGTGATGGCGGTGGTGGCTGTTTCTGACGTCGGACGAGATGCTAGTTTTAAGCAGTCCAGAGGCAGGCAGATAATTTTTGATGAAGGAATCGACAGCCAAAACCTAAAAAAAATTGGACCACATGGACATAATAGTTGAGGACGGATAGTTGAGGATGGAGCAGAAAAGATGACCATAATAGTTGGATATTTTCTCTTATTTGTTGTCATTTTTCTTTTTCTAGTTATGCATGTTTATTATTGTGTGGATTTTTTTGAAAAACTAAGCCTACATTAATAATGGACAACATGGACATAATATCAACTAGTAGAAAAATCCTCATTGTTAAATAACTAAGTGGGAGAGGATATTTGTTTAGTATAAATCCTATGGTCTCCATTACTGATTTGTAGGTGATGTAATTATACTTGCGCGTTGGCTTTAGTACCTTCCTCCATATCGGATGAGTATAATTATGGATCACCAGTACAAACTTCCTAAGGGATATTGTAGAAAGTTCCTAGTATGTGTTCACTTCTCCATCTGAAGGAACTCATTACAAGGTAATGAACTTAGTATTAAGTAATGGTATACACTTAGATACAAATAATGGTATCCTCCCCATCGGAGTCACTGCTATTATTTGTATGGCCAGAGCAAGACCAACATATTAATTTTATTTGTTATAAAGTTATGTTGACATGATAGTAAAATTAATAGGTAGTACCTACTTGAACAAAGTTGAATTTGTATACGTCCACACTATCGTGGCTTGCTAAATTTATGATGTTCAAGGTGTTAGTAAATTTCAATTTAATTAATTCAAAAAGTTTTTGCCCTACATAATTTTTATTTATGTGATTCTCAGGATTTCAAAAATGGGTTCTTTCAGTCCACTTATGGTGATTCTTAAAGAAAACAAACTTACTGGACCTAATTATATGACTGAAAATGTAATCTAGACATTGTTTTGACTGCTGAAGAGTACAAATATGTACTTGTTGAGGAATACCCACCTAAGCCTGATGCTAACTCTGATGAAGAGGTCAAAGAGGCTTATAAGAAGTGAAAAAGGCAGATGAGATGGCGCGGTGTTACATTCTGGCATCTATGTCAAATGTACTACAACATCAGCATCAGGCGATGGCCACGACTTATGACATGATGTATAACCTCAAGGAACTCTTCGGACATCAGAGTAGAGCAGCTAGAAAGTTTGCTATGAAGTGTTTGATGAATACAAAAATGGCTGAAGGTACACCAGTAAGGGATCATGTTCTCAAGATGATGGGTCATCTGAATGAAATGGAGATCCTTGGAGCTAAAATCGATGGGGAATCCCAGTCGACATCATTCTCGGGACTCTGCCTAAAATTTTGACAATTTCTGCCTTAATTACAACATGAACAAAAGGTTGTATAGTTGGTAGAACTTGCAAAAGAGCTACAGGATGCAGAATCTCTCTTTAGGCAGAGTGGTGATGTTTTTGTTTCTAAAAAGGCTTCTACTTCTAAGCCAAAAGGCGGTAAGAAGAAAAAACATTCAGAAATAGGCAAACTCAGCAAAGAAGGGCATGGGACCTCAAGGCACGGTAAAAAAGTCGAAAGGCAAATTTTAAGTGCAAAGGGTCAGGACATTGGAGGACTGATTGTCCACTTCTCAAGGGAACAAAGAAGGTATATCTCATTTACTAGTAGTTGAAACATGTTTAGCGATGTTATCTGCCGGCAACTGGTTTGTAGATACAGCAGCCACTAATCATGTCTACAATACATTGCTGGGGTTCCAGGAAACCAGACGGCTCAGTGATGGAGAGATATTCTTATTCATGGGTGTTGCTACAAAAGTAGCAGTCGTTGCATTAGGAGATTTACTTTATCTTTTGGTAGAACTTTATTGAGAGATTGTCTTTATACACCTTCACTTAGAAGGAATTTAGTTTCTGTTTCTATGTTAGTTAAGGATGGACATTTTTATTTTAATGACATATTATTATTATAAAGAATAAACATTTTATCTGTTCTGGTGTATTGGTTGATAATCTGTATGTCAGTAATCCTATTTCGCCCATAATACAACTTATGTAAATGAATAATATGTCTTCTAACTTAAATAAGAGGAAAGAACCTTCTTGTATGAACCAAATATATCTTTGGCACTTGCGATTGGGGCATATTAACCTAAGACTGGTTGAAGGTAGACCTTTGAGTTCATTGGAAGTGGAGGCACTACTAGTTTATGAATCCTACTTGGAAGGTAAAATGACCAAAGGGCCTTTTACGGCAAGGGGTATAGGGCCAAAGATGTGTTGGAATTGGTTCATTCTGATTTGTGTGGACCCATGACTATCCAAGCTAGAGGTGGCTTTGAATATTTTGTCACATTTATTGACGATTATTCAAGGTATGGATGCATTTATTTGATGCGCCGTAAGTCTGAGTGCTTTGAGAAATTCAAAGAGTACAAGGCTGAAACAGAGAAATGTCATAGAAAATGTATCAAGTCATTACGATCAGATCGTGGTGGCGAGTACCTCTTTGGAGAGTTTAGGGATTATTTATCAGAGACTGGGATTACATCCCAATTGACTGCACCTGGAATGCCCCAGCAGAATGGTGTAGCCGAAAGAAGGAATAGAACTCTTATAGAGATGGTTAGATCAATGATGAGTTATTCGGATTTACCAGATTTGTTTTGGAGATATTCCTTAAAGACCGTAGCTTATATTTTGAACTTGGTTCCTTCTAAGTCAGTACCTTTTACTCCCACAGAGCTGTGGATTGGGCGTAAGCCTAGTCTGAAACATGTTCACATTTGGGGTAGTCCAGCACATGTGCTGAATGGGAAATCAGATAAGTTGGAATCTCGTATAGAAGTACGCTTGTTTGTAGGCTATCCAAGAGGAACAAAAGGAGGTTTATTTTATAGTCCTAAGGATCAGAAGGTCATTGTTAGCATCAATGCCCGATTCTTAGAGGAAGACTATGTGATGAACCATAAACCCACAAGTAGAGTTGTTCTAGAAGAACTTAAAGGTGAGACACCAAGTACTTCAGTACCAATAGTACAAGAGGATGAAGCACAAATAACTGCACAATGTGTCACAAATGTTACACCACAACCGATAGTGCCTCATCGTAGTGGGAGGGTTGTGATACAACCTGATAGATATACGTTCTTGGGAGAGTCGTCAGACTTCGTCCTTGAGGAACAAGATTATGATTCATGTACCTATAATGAAGTACTCCAAGATAAAGATGCAGTGTCTTAGCAAAAAGCAATGATATCTGAAATAGAATCTATGGATTCTAATCAGGTCTGGGAGCTTGTAGAACCACTCGTTGGCATAAAAGTCATTGGATGCAAGTGGGTCTGTAAGAGAAAATAAGGATCAGACGGTAAGGTTGAAACCTTTAAAGCTCGGCTTATAGCAAAAGATTTTACTCAAAGAGAGGGTATCGATTATGAGGAAACCCTTTCGCCAGTAGCCATGCTTAAGTCTATCCAGATTTTTTTATCTTTTGCAACTCATCTCGATTATGAGATTTGGCAAATGGATGTCAAGACAGCTTTCCTTAATGGAAGTCTTGAGGAAGACATCTATATGAAGCAACCAGACGGGTTCATTGAAAAGGGCCAAGAGCATCTTGTTTCTAAGCTCAAGAAGTCCATTTATGGACTTAAGCAAGCTTCCAGATCTTGGAACATATATTTGATCAGGTGATAAAATCATATAGATTTGATCAATGTCAGGATGAATCATGTGTATACAAAAAGTATGACGAAAACATGGTGGTGTTCCTATTACTTTATGTGGATGACATCTTGCTCATTGGAAACAATGTGAAGGTGTTATCTGATGTAAGGGTATGGTTATCCAAATAATTTGAAATGAAGGACTTGGGAGAAGTAGGTCACATCCTTGGGATCAAAGTTCTACGAGATCGCAAGAAAAGGATGTTAGGCTTATCCCAAGCTTCCTATATCGATACTGTACTAACTCATTTTAGTATGCAAAATTCTAAGAAAGGTTTCTTACCTTTTAGACATGGAATTGCTCTATCAAAGGAGTAGTGTCCGAGGACACCTAAAGAGATAGAGAACATGAAAGCAGTTCTTTATGCTTCAGCAGTAGGAAGCTTAATGTATGCAATGCTATGTACGAGACCAGACATCTGCTTTGCCGTAGGCATAGTCAGCAGATATCAGTCTAACCCAGGACAAAAGCACTGGACTGCCGTAAAGCATATTTTGAAGTACCAGAAAAGGACTAAAGAGTATGCTTACCAGGCAGATAGTTTAGTTCCCTTGGGGTATACAGACTCAGATTTTTCAATCAGATAGGGATTATGGGAAATCTACCTCAGGTTATGTGTTTACTTTGGAAGGTTGAGCCATTGTGTGGAGGTGCATCAAGCAAAAATGTATTGCTGATTTCACCATAGAATCCGAGTATGTGGCAGCCTCTGAGGCAGCCAAAGAAGCGGTTTGGCTCAGAAACTTTCTGTTGGACTTGGATGTGGTACCTAGTTTGCCTAAGTCTATTACACTTTATTGTGATAATAGTGGTGCAGTTGCAAACTCGATGGAACCACGAGCCCATAAGACAGGTAAACACATTGAGCGCAAGTACCACCTGATACGAGATTTCGCAAAGAAAGAAAAAGTTGCTGTGATCAAGATAGCATCAGCCGACAACCTAGCTAACCCCTTTACAAAGATCTTACCAGCTAAGGCTTTTGATAGTCATGTTAAGGTAATGGGAGTCAGATGTGTAGCAGCATGGCTTTAAGTATAAGTGGGAGATTTGTAATAGTATACTGAAAAACAATGCTTTGAGTATAAGTGGGAGATTGTTAGGGTTATATACTAAAAGCATCACTTTTGTAGTAATCTTTTTTCCTTAAATTTTGAATGAGAATCATATGGGCAAATGTTTGCATATTGTATTTGTTGCAAGTGTTAATGCAAATGTCTGATATTCTATATTGTAGATAATATGGTGTGTGGTGTCATACAGAAGATCTTATTATCAGTTCCCTATGGAGTATATAAATAGTTTACAACCTAGATGGACTTAGACAATCTATTGGAAAGGTTGTAGTGTAACCTGGTATTAGTCTATCTTGATTATAGGTTTACACTAGTACACTTTGTGTGTATTGAACATGACCACTTGAGGTTGTTCTCTTTGTACTGACTACATAAGTAAACAAACACCTCTGTTATTATGGATGCTTTTGCTCTTAATTCGGATATAATAACAAACATGTATATGCAGTGTGCATTACTTTGACTCATGGAAAAGTGAGATTCATTATGGGTCAACAACCTCTATGAATTGGGTAATAACATTGTATGTATGATGGGTTATTGATTATAAATGGAATCCATGTCCCGATACATCGGGTTGATGATGTCCCCTTAAGGAGCTCATAAGGATTGTCATGTAAATCCTGCAGGTGGATTATATCCGACATGATAAATAATGTTGAGCGGTACTACTTAAGGATAAAAGATGTCGAATCAATATAGTTGTCTGTAACTTAATTTGATCGACGGACATTCGATATCTTAACATAGGAAGCCAAACGAGCATATAATAAAAGGAGCCCATAAACATAATTTGGGATTAGGGAGGTAGTAGAACAATAGCTCATTAGTGGACCGAGCTATTGTTAATGGGCCAGGATTGTGTGTTCGGGCTGAACACGGGATATCCATGTCCGTTAGGAGGCCTAACCCTAATTTCTCCTCATGGTCCCTGCCGTAGCCTATATATATCCTCTATTCTCTGGCCGCCAGATGACCGATCAGAAATCTGAAGCTTTCTCTAAATTCACGATTCACGTAAGGAGAGAAAGAAAGGGCTGCCAAGAAGAAGAAAAGGTTGGGAGATCGTCGCCCACACGACGTCCAACTCGAGGAAGGTATACGTGCAGAAGATCTTTTGGTCGTCCGCTCGAGATTGCCAGGAACTACTTGTCTTCTTCCTGCCGTAGGTATAATTTGTGAACCCTAGTTTTCGCCTATGAAGTGTTAGAACACGTATTAAATCTGTTTAACTTTCTATCGATCAATACGTACACCAAAGTAAGGGTCCTGGGAATACTCCGTTCCATCAGATATAAACCTTGTATATGTAGACACAGAAAACCAACTAGTTGACATATTTACAAAACCATTAGCAAAAGATCGTTTCAATTATTTATGTCTAAAAATTATGAATTTTAGATGTCAATAATATTAATTAATTTTGTTATATTAATTATTTTTTAATATACAAAAATTGTTTTCGATACAAACCTATAAATGTTCTGTCTATCACCACGGCTACGGTTAAAGCGAAACGGTACTCAAGCGTTCCCCATTGAACCTCGGTTAACTGGGACAGTACCCCTACAGCTAATATAAAACAGTTGTTGTGTAACAAAATTTAATTCGTAAAATAATATTAATTATATTAATTAAAATTTAAAATAACTAAACTTGGAATTAAATAATTGAAAAAGGATTGATGAATATAAAGTGGCATTGCATCTATTTCTGTTAAAAAATACCTCAACAAAACCCCAGGCGAACTCTGACCAAATTCGACAAGAGTTCGGCCCGAGTTATGTTGGTGTCGGGTGTTTTAAGTCAGAACCAATGTGGCCCCTTCCTATTCATTACCTCCATCTCCTTAAAACACAGCAACAGCCGCTCTCGAAGCCACCAAACCCTATATTTTCATCCTTTGATATCTCTCAAATCGTTTGGTGTTTTCAATACAAATTTTTGTTTCGTGCGTAGAATCTCGTTCTCCTTCACATACTCAAATATCAGAAGGTATAACCTCCTCCTTCTCTTCTTTTCAATTTCGTAAATATCTATACTTTTTATATAAATTATGGCTAAGAACTTCAACCCCTTCAAGAGGAAGAAGACGACGGCTAGTGAAGAGGCCTCGTCTTCGGATCTCATCCACGAATCACTCGTTTCGCCCGTCCAATCGGACGACGGGGCATTCATTGGGTTTTTCTTCCAAACCCATGATCAATCACTTTCATGGTATACAAATTTATCGATTCGCAACATATGTCCCGGCGCACTGATTAAATGGACTATCTTTTCCTCCCACTGGACTTACTTTGAAGCATTAGGATTGCCTAACCTTGTTAATCATTCATATCCTATCGCAATTAATGCTATTCGTTTATTTTTATTACAATTTCACCCTTGACACTTTTACTGCTAAGAGTCGTCTTGCCAGAACCGATATTGAATTCAGTGTTGTCGACTTAGCGAAAATTCCTTATATTCCAAATGAAGGTGCGCCGCTAGACGATATCACGAAATTTGAATTTCCTGTAGGTACGACCTTAAACAGCTTCAAGAATGAACTCTACTCTCCTGATCGAGTTCGTTCTGGTAAGTTCAAAACTGCTAATTTGAACTTATTCTTCTATGAACTGCATCGCATCGCCTACTCCACTATCTTACCCAAATCCACTTCTAAGGACGATGTGACCACCCTTGAAATATCTGCTTTATACCATATTCGTAAGGGGATTATGTTTTCTGTCCCCAAGACTATCATTCAGATGATGGGTCATTGTCGCGAAAGGAACAGAAACATTGCTTATGCGATGATCCTCTTAATCATCTTTCAGTATTTTGACATTGATCTATCCACTTATGCTCGTGACTCTGAGCCCAAGTATCTTCAGCTCTCTCGTCGTAGCGCAGCTGTTCCTCTAGCTGCTCCTACTGCTCTACCTCCATATTCTCAGGATTATCCTATGTCTTTTGAGGGTATTTACCAGCATCTCTCTGATTTGCGAGCATTTATTACTAACACATTGAGGGAACGCGAGTTCTGAGATGCCAGTCGATTTCAGGCTCTTGCAAATTTCTTTACAGATCTGCGATTTGCTCAGACTGGTCATTGTGCCAGTTCTCTTCCCCGAGATTCAGCTGTATCTGGCTAACGCTATGAGGATGAGGCGGTTCATTACTTATTCGAGCCCGATAATGCTTATAATTGGTACCATAGTTCTGGGGCTACTCCACACCCTTCTCATGGAGCTGGCACTTCTAGAGCTGGCCCTTCCAGACATTGTGGCACTGCTGGCACTGATGATGATGATTCTGAGGATTTCTGATCTAGACGTTTGTACTTTCTCTAGATGTTATCTAGTTAGACTTTATTTTGTCTAGGTATGCTTGGAAATGCTCCGACATTCCAAGATAGTAGTTTATCTTTATTTTTTTAGCACTGTGACTGTCTGATGAATTGATACTTTTTCAAAGTTCTTATTAGTATGCATTTATTATTTTAGTGTGTATCGAACTCTCTCTATTATTCTCTGTATGCATTTTTAATGCGTAGCATTACCTATCTTAATTTATGCTTTTTACATAGAATTGCCTATGCAATACATGTTATTTTGTCTATTTTTTGTATTTCTTCAACATTTGTTTCTTATGCATGAATTGCGGGGGAGCTTCTCTTTTTGTAATTATTTTGCCATGTGACAACGGAGGAGAAAATGGATCTAACATCATTTACAGGATACAGGAATTTATTTTAGGATATAGTACCATACAAGCTGAATAAGTTCATTAATTTTAATTCTTTTCAAATCAAAAGATCGAGATGTTATATCGGTCAAGGTTTGATAATTATCAAAATGGGCAAGATTTTTGGTCCATTGGTCATAGTCAAACCTGATTTTAATAATATATATAACCATATCTCGATATAAGGGCTACTTGGATGAATGCTGAGAACTACTACTACTATCGTTCAAGAATGAAACCATTTTGCCAAATGAGTCTGTATTTTAATATTCAATATAATTTTTACATTTTATTGAGTCTAGAAATACGATGTACACCAAGTCATATCGGCAAATAGCCTATCCCAAAATGTTTTCAAAATATCTTTCCTTTTAAAAATAGCCCATTTTACAAAAAGCTCATGACTGCCTTAAAACTTTTCAAAAAGTCCAAAATTCGATTTGCAAAAATCCCAAAAATTAAACTCTATACCCCAAGGGAATTCAGGCCGAGTTCGATTTGGGCCCGTTGGATTTTGAACTTAATCATCCTGCAGTTACGGATGTAATGGCTATTTGCCGATATTCTCTCAAAAAATTATGTCTGAATTTTGCCCGAATTTTGCACGAATTCTCCCTTTGGAAAACCTATAAATAGAGAAGAATTTTTCTCATTTCAACACACCTCTCTATTCTCTTCTCTTTATGCTTAATACGCTCTTCCAAAGTGTTCTGAGCTATTCATTTTCAAATCCTAAGCCAGTTAGAATCCTCTAGTCGATTTGCCAGTGCGGTATGGTCTAAAAGTTTCAGAGTGATTGTAATCAGAGGCATGATTGAAGAAAGACACTTCACAATTGAAGTTGGTCGAGTACTTCGGATCAAAGCTTGCGTTGTAGAAGTTGCAAGAACTTCGGAGGAAAACTTGCGACATTTTTTCATGGTGGATTCAACTGGAAGCTAGAGTTCTTCCGACGGGAATAGTCCTCACAAGAGGGAAACCAATATACATTCTTGTGTTTGCGTTTGCTCTCTGGTCTCTATTTTTTATTTACATATCTGTGATATATATATTCTGTGATCTTGCTACTAACAATTTTTTAATAGCTAAATTTTTGCTGCCTACTTTATTCACCACCTCCACTAGAGAATAGCGCTTTACATTTTGTTTCTATAGGATGGACGGACAAATTGCTATGATACCTATCAATGGCAAATTCTTGAAGAAATATCATGTTTGAAAGTGTGTATTATATTTCCTAACAAATATTGTATATATGCAAATCTTAGAATTATTATCTTTAATTCACTCTTTTCGTTAGTAAACCAATGGATAATAAGTCCTCGGAAATCCCCAACGAAATCTTAACCAAATTTTATGTTGTACCCTCAAAAGGTTACTCCATAGATATATCATCATCATCTTTTGAAATCCAGCTATTTTAAAAGGTATCTTATAGATATAGGAGTTCACGTCCACATTACCTCCGAATTCCATTATCTACATTAGTGACTTATCGTAAAGTCATTATCAAAATAACAACATGTTAAATTATACTTTGTCACATCCAAGAACTCTGAACAGATATGATTCATGATGATTATTCTAAAGAAATACATCACGTCTAGTACCTCTGAATGTATTTTCCTATTTTTTATCTATTACCTATGTTTCAAACAGATGCATGGAGTAATAAAATTACGAAACAACAACTTTTTTCATTTCAAAGACAATAAAAGCTATTACATTTGATCAAAATGTAATACAAAAATCTTGTTTAGATTATTACATATTTTATTGGGACTGCTTATTGAGATCGAGGATCTGTCTTCTTAAAGCTTCGGCCCGCTCAACTCTTGTAGTAATCACCATTTCCCTAGCCAAGCTTCATCTTGCTTCTGTGTGCATCAAGGTGATATGACGCTCCATCTCTGCATTTTGAGCCCGGAGAAGAACCTCGCTTTGTCCTTCTAAGCCATCTAAATGACTGGAAGCAAGTTGATACAGTTCAGTGATCTCCTCATCACGTTTCTCAGCCGCTGCAACCGATGCACGAGTTCGCTCCAATTCAGCTTCTAGCTCTAGTATGCGAGCCCGACCTTTCTCTATTTCAGGGACTTTCTATGTTCTTTAGGCTTTATAAGCTTCAATAGAGGAGCTGGTCACAGCTATACTAGCTTCTAGCTCTAGTATGCGAGCCCGACCTTTCTCTATTTTAGGGCCTTTCTTTGTTCTTTCGGCCTTATAAGCTTCAATAGAGGAGCTGATCTCAGCTATAGTAGCCTCTATCTCTCCAGACTGGACTACGAAGGCTGCCAAAGCGTTTTCAAGAATGGCTTCCTGTTTTCTATGTTCCTGAGCCAATATCTCGTATTCGGCGTCCACCTGCCTATCTATGTTCCATCTGGTCAAGGCCTGGCAGGACTGAATGGTTTCCTCAAGTTCTGCTAAGATCCGCTCCAGGTTACTCGCCATTTCATTATCTCCAAAGTTGCGTATGGAATCAATTAGGAATTGGGAAGACTTTCTTATGGAATCATAAGGATAATTCTTATCCAAGGCCAATTAAACCAAAGACTTCAAAGTGGTGAAGAAGGCATTCATGAAAGTACAGATGATATTGTTCATCACCGATGAGATACCAGGCATCATTGCGTCTGTAGGAGCTTCTCTTTCTGTAGAACAGGAGGAATGATAATTTGCACAACATCTGTTTTTGGAGATTTTGGTGCAGGTGTTCTTGAAGAACTTACCTCTATAGCATGGGCTCCGACGTCCAAAGGAGCCATGGTTAAGCTGAAGCTAAATACAGTGGGTGCTATTGGAACTTCGACCATTGTTCCTACGTGTTCCACTACAATTCAAAGAAAATATTATTATATCACACCGCATCAAATATGGAAGTAAAAGTAAATAGAGTCAAAGATTTACTAGACCAGGTGGCATATAGGGGGTCTCACGAAGTATAGTATCCCGTTCTGTCACAAGCCTACCCATTGTATAAGCAGATACAGTGTCTTGGCTGCTTCCCGCCTCCGAGCCTCCTGACATAAAATGGCTGCTTCCAGCCCTGAATCAGCTGGTCCTCCTAGGGCTGTCTCTTCTGCTATCTCCATTTCAAGAGCTTGCTCTACAGGGGTCTGAATCCCCTCAGCATCAATATTAGCGCCTTCATCACCCTCAAGGTCTTTATTTCCTTCCTCGACATCATCTGGGCTTTCGTCGCCCTCAATATCAACACCAGAGTTCTCATCGCTTTACGGTTCATCGAGGCTCTAATTAGCATCGTTAGGGCTCTAGTTGCCCTCATCTTCAGTAGGGAGCTCTTCAGCCTCAACAACAACTTGGCCTTCCTTGGCCACTAAGTTTTAACCCTCTTGGGTTATTACTTGAGCGTGAGCTTCAATTTGATCAGGATCAGAGGCAGCATCGATCGGGTCCTCCTCGATTGGATCACTGCCAAAATCACAGTCTAGCAGCGCTTCTATTATCCCTTGATCTTCTTGAGGAGACGCCTCGCTCAGGGCAGGAGCTACAGGAGTTTAGGCTATGGAAGGAGCTAAAACTTCAGCAACAGTCTCTTTTTGAACTGTCACTACCTCGAAAGCTGTTGTAATGCCCCGTTCAACTCAGTCAATCGGAGGAATCAAAACGGCGATGGCGTTCGGACTTAGCCATACAACGGCTGCTCGAAGACCCACTCGGTCGAGACGACTCCTCGCTCAGGTGGGTGGCTTCGATGAACTTGCTTCAGCTTGGCCTTCACACTAATAAAACGAAAGTTTTCAAATGCACAACTAGGCTTGATAATAAAAGAGATGAATCCATATAGCTAAGGGAATAATCCCAAGTCGGGTCGACATGAGTTAGAATATGAAAAGGTCCCACGGTCGGCATAGAAGTGTTACACGACGTGCTTTCAAAATGGCACTTGGTCCTTCGTTACATGGCTTGGGAGAAGGAAAGTGGGTTGATGCTGCGACAAAGCTATGAACTTATCCTAAGTCATATGCGTCGCACGTATAAATGCTTGTTAAAGCATGCACAGTCTCATCGTCCAAGGCTTGGCATAGCCTTTACACATCTCACGGGTTAAGTTGCGTCGCACGGCTTAAGGCATAAGTTTAGGCACCCAAAGAACTTGGTTGTTCAAGTCGAACGTGTGCACGACACGTTCCCACGATGCGAGGCTTGGCGTAGCCTTTGCTCGTTAAGTTGAAGCATGATTAAGTTAGGCAAGAGTTTTGCTGGGCTATTGAAGTCATAGCAAGCATTGTCCCATATTTTCTACGGTTGTCAAATCATATTGTCCCACGATCTCAAGGCTCGTCATATAAAGTATGACTTAGGCGGTAGTGTCGCTTGAAAAACGAGTTGGTTTAAAGCACGAGCCACGATAGGTTCGATAATAAGTATGTCACAGTTAAAGAACACACATTTTGTTCAAGTTAGCTGGAAGACTATGCAGTTGTCGTTTCCTATGTTTCAAAAGGATAGAAAGTTCATGCGACTAGTTGTCGTCGAGACCGATCCTGCGACTTGGGAGTCTCGATAGAAAGTTCATGCGACTGGTTGTCGCCAAGACTGGTCCCGCTTCTTAGGAGTCTCGATAGAAATATGGAAAGCACGATCATGAATAAAAAAGGACATGGTAAATCGAGTTGAGTCTTGCATGGTCATTGGACAACTTGCACGTAAGGAAAATTCCTCGAACGATCGCCGGGGCACCGGGTTCGTATCGGCCTAGGAGGAAGAGCAGATATTGTACGACCTTCAACGACGGTACGACTCGCCTTGAAGTGAACCGTTACAATATAGGCTGCAGGACCATTCGGTGGAGCTCGCACCTCGCACGCGAATGGTCACCATATTCAAAAGATACAGTATAGCTTGACATTGCTAGTGACCACTCATATTGATGTGTCGGCATAAGAGCGGCTATCCGCGTGTATGCCTTTGGATTGCATCCACTACTAAAATATGCTATATTAGCGACGTCGTTTAGCGACGGAATGAAATTACGTCGCTAACTATATAATATAGCGACTCCTTCCTATTGACGTCGCAATACGTCGCTGAATAGCGACGTTCGACGACACTAGATAAAGTATGTCGCTGAATAGCGACGTTCAGCGACATATTAAGAAAATATGTCGCTTATATTAAAATTATTGCGACGGTTAGCGGCGTCAACAGTGGACGTCGCTAACTTTTTTACTTAGGGCACATGACTCCCTTTTTCCCCTCACTCGAAAAATCGAAACTCGAAATTTTTTTCCCCCTCTCCCCCCGGCGACTCCCTCCCCCGCGGTGACTCCCTCCCCCCCCTCCCCCGTCGACTCCCTCCCCCCCCCGTCGACTCCCTCCCCCCCCCCCCGTCGAGCTCCTCCTCCTCCTGGAGCTCCTCCTCCTCTCCGGCGGTAAACCCTAACCTAATTCCTCCTCCTCCTTCTCTCCCACACACACACCCACCCACCCACACACACACACACACACACAAACTCGAAATTTTAGACACTGACACTGTGTGTGCGTGTTTTGGACACTGACACTGACACGGACACGACCCTTGGACACTGACACGATCCTTGGACATGTTTTGGGTTTTTCCTTACAGCTTGCGTCTTGCATTTAGAAAATAAAAGATTTCCATGTGCATTTCATACTACTCGGAAAGAATAAACAACAATCTCTCTTTAATTTTTTTCCTATATATAATTACCTACTTGTCCATTTTAAACTTAATGAACAATTTTACTCAGTAAACATAAACAAGGATATGTTTGGAACAAAAAAAATTACGGTGAAGCCTCAACTTTTCTTATTATATAGTAGTATAGATAGAAAAAATCCTTGAGATATGAAACGTAACATAATGATAGAATGTGATCGGAACTCTGGACCTTAGCAAAAATGCATTTCAATCACAATACCACACCTTTTCTTGGAATTATAAATGACTTAAGCTGCTATTTCTTGATTTTCTTAAACTATATACATGCTCTAAATTAGGTCTGGAAGATGTGAAGAATCAAAGTATGCCTAAAACGAGGGGAGAGATAGTAGCTGAGAAAGTGTATTTTTAATGTGCATGAAACCAATATCAAGAAGAATGTCATTAGTCTAGAGTCCTAGACAGATTCTAAATATAGATGACAAACAAACAGAGATACAGGAAAATAAAAGATTTTCATGTTTTGGACTAGTGTTTTAGAAACGCCAATTTGATATAAAAGTCCATCCGGAATGTAACTTGCATCTTGCATTTCACACATAATAGAACCCCGAATGAAACAATTAAACAGTAGCTATGGATGAATGTCACATGTTGGAAATTCGTATCATGTATATAGGGTTGCTTATAATTTGGACACCTGGAATAGTCCCAAATGAATAGAGTGCATTATTCAAGTATAGTTTCCATTGTGGTTTGTGGGAGGAGAGCCATTTTTTTCTTGGAGCTCTCGTTGAACTAGCTTTGGCTGGTTTGAGCCAAAGTCATCCAGAGGTGTAAGTGAAGTGTAGTCTAGTAACTGTCCAATGTCGGTATAGTATCGGAACATGCCAATGTCGGTATCGGCCTGTTGGATAATATCATTGTTATTAGTAACTGTCCAATGTCGGTATAGTATCGGAACATGCCAATGTCGGTATCGGTCAATATTTGGTATCGGTATCGGTCTGTATAGTATCGGAACATGCCAATGTCGGTATCGGTCAATATTTGGTATCGGTCTGTATCGGATCGGAACATGCCAAACCGTATCGGTATCGGTCAATATCATTGTTATTAGTAACTGTCCGCTACTAATGTGTGTCCCATAATAAGACATTATATACGAATTTGTGCCTGTTGGATAATGTGTGTCCATCTTTGCAGAATTATTTTCAAATGGATATGAATTACTACTTGCGGAATCGTTCATGGATGTACAATCATCGTCCTGATGATATGTGTGGTGTGCGGGATGAATACATAACGGGAGTAGAGCAGTTCCTGCAGTTTGCTAAGGCGTTCCCTCAGTACATGGATGGCACCAAAATTAAGTGTCCGTGTGTGAAATATCATAACGTGAAATATTATCCAGAAGTGGAAGTGACATATCATTTGTACTCGAGGGGTTTCACGCCTAATTACTATCAGTGGACCGCACATGGAGAACTTGTGTCTTTAGCATCAGAGCCGGAGCCTTACGTTGAGCCGTATATGCGTGCGGGACCTAATTTTGTTTCAGATAATCATGCATACGACGACGGGTTCGTGAACATGGTTTTCGACGCTGTGGGGCCTAGTTTCGTTCATGATGCACCTAAGGAGGCACCGAACGCCGATGCTGCACAGTTCATGGAGTTGCTGGAGAATGCAAGGACTCCATTGTATCCTGGTTGTGAGGATCATTCACCGTTGGAGGTGGTTACAAGACTATTGAGCATTAAGTCAGATTTTAACATGTCGCAAGAATGCTACAACCGAGTGTTGGAGTTGATTATAGAGATCTTGCCGGCGGGTGCTAAGTTGCCTAAAGACTTCTACCGATCTAAGAGGATGGTGAGATCGCTCTGGATGGGATACGAGAAAATCGATTCCTGTCGCAATGGGTGCATGCTGTACTATAAAGACGACAAGGACGCAGATGTGTGCAGATTTTGTAGTGCTGATCGCTATAAGACAACTAGTACAGGAAGGTCTACCAGTGCAAGAAGACCGACCGATTCAATGCACTACTTGCCTTTAACGCCGCGGTTGCAAAGATTATATATGGTGAAAGAGACGGCCGAAAATATGAGTTGGCACATGCGAGAACAGATTGAAGGAGTGTTGGATCACCCATCCGATGGAGAAGCGTGGAAGCACTTTGATCGAGTGTATCCAGATTTTGCTTTAGATCCGCGAAATATCAGGTTGGGACTATCTTCTGACGGTTTTACTCCTTTTGGTCTTTCGGGATTCCAGTATTCGTGCTGGCTTGTGATTGTTACTCCGTATAACCTACCGCCTTGGATGTGCATGAAGACTCAGTACATGTTTCTAACCGTTATAATTCCTGGTCCGAACAATCCCAAGAGGAACATTGACGTGTACTTACAGCCTTTGATAGATGAGTTGAATCAGTTATGGGAAGTAGGCGCTAACACGTACGATGTTTCCAGGAAGCAGAATTTTCAGATGAAGGCAACCCTTATGTGGACCATCAACGACTTTCCGGCCTATAGAATGTTATCTGGATGGAGCACTCATGGCCGTCTCTCATGTCCGTATTGCATGGACCGTAGTAAGACTTTCCGCTTGAAACATGGCAGAAAGCCGTGCTTCTTTGATTGTCATCGGCAATTTCTGCCAAAAGATCATCCGTTCAGAAGGAACAGGAATGCTTTCCGTGCCGGCGTTGTAGAGAAGGGTGATCCACCGCCAAGGTGGTATGGAGACACGATATGGGAGGAGGTTAAAGATTTTCCAAGTGCTATCGAAGATCCTACAACTGGGTACAAGTGCGATGGATTTGGTAGAGTTCATAACTGGACAAAGAGGAGCATATTCTGGGATCTACCATACTGGAGTACCAATCTGATCAGACATAATCTTGATGTCATGCATATTGAGAAAAATGTGTTTGATAACATAATTAATACTGTGATGGACGTAAAGGGAAAAACGAAAGACAATCCCAAGGCCAGGTTGGACTTAAAAGAAATATGCAAACGCCCTGCGTTGCATTTGATACAGCAGAATGGAAAACAGTTCCTTCCGAAGTCAATTTTTTCGCTGGACAAGGAGGATAAAGTGAGACTTTGTCGGTGGATCCAGGGCCTAAAATTTCCAGACGGATATGTGTCAAATCTGAGAAGATGTGTCGATCCGAAGGAAAACAAATTGACGGGTATGAAGAGCCACGATTGTCACGTATTCATGGAGACGTTAATTCCGATTGCATTTCGGGAATTCTTACCGCAGGCAGTTTGGGATCCATTGGCGGAGCTTAGCATATTCTTCAGGGATCTTTGTTCTAAGAAATTGCTCGTTGATCGTCTAGAAAAGCAAGAGAAGGACATTGCGGTAACACTATGCAAGCTAGAGAGGGTGTTTCCTCCTGGATTCTTCGACTCTATGGAGCATTTGCCAATTCATCTATCCTATAAGGCACGTGTTGGTGGACCCGTCGAATATCGATGGATGTACCCGTTCGAGCGACATTTGAATCACCTAAAAAGAAAGGTGAAAAATAAGGCACGGGTCGAGGGTTCTATTTGTGAAGCCTATGTTCTCGAGGAGATTACAAACTTTTGTTCGATGTATTTCAAGCCTCATGTTGTAACTAATAGAACGAGAGCTTCCAGAAACGACAAGGGAGATCATGAAAGTAATGATACAATACTGAAGGTATTCAATGCTCCAGGAAAGCCATCGGGTAAGATGAAAAAGAGATATCTGAACGATGATGAGCTAAGGGCTGCTCAGGTGTATGTATTACTCAACTGCGACGAGGAAGAAATAGAGAAACTGGAGGGGTAAGTAATTAATATGTCTATATTATTTTAATAGTGTTAATTATTATACTATTACATTAATTGAACGATGTTGTTTTCAGCATATTTAATGATGATGTGAGGTCGGGTAGGCCACACATAATAGAAGAAGAACTAGAACAAGAAATGAGGCGTTATTTTTCATCATGGTTGAGTGCATATATAAGACTTGAGAACTCTGTAATTACCTTTTTGTATATGCACTTGATTGAGAATGAGCTTAATTGCTTCTTTCGTGGTATTTAGGTCGATCGTCCATACGCAAGACTTGAGAATGAGTCTATTAGAACGCTAGCCAAGGGACCAATTTATGCTGCAAAAATATGGCCAAGCTACTGTGTTAATGGGTTTAGGTTCAAGTCAACAACTTGCCCGATCAGAGACAACTTTGTGGATCTCGATTCCACCAAAAACAGCTGTTTGTGTATCAGATCTTCAAACTACAAAGATGTTGATGCGGGCAACGATTTCTATGGCGTGTTACGGGAGATTGTGGAGCTGACATATAGTTATGGAATAGAGCCTGCTAAGATTGTGTTATTCAGGTGTGATTGATTCGATCCGATTGAAGGTCAAGGTTGGAAAGTAGACAAGCACGGTCTTGTTGATATAAACTATCGGCGTCGATATCAAGCCTATGAACCATTTGTCCTATCAAGTTAGGCTCAGCTCGTGTACTTCACAAGTTATCCTGAACGGGGAACAACAAGGTCGGACTGGTGGACAGTATGCAAGACCAAAGCTAGAAATACCTTTGAGGTTGACGATATAGCTTATCAACAGGATGAACTACCTCTTGTAACAAATATTATAGAAGTGGACACGACGGAAGTTTCCTATTACACATCTAATTGTGTAGAAAAAGTAGAATTATCTGAAGAGGAAGATGCAGATGAAAGTGAAGATGTAGAGGAGAAAGAAGAAGAAGAAGAAGAAGAAGAAGAAGTAGACGAGCTAAACGAACTAGATGAATTTTCAGAAGAGGATTAAATCTGTACGTTTGTTTTATAATCATATTTGACACTTTAGTGACACTTCTATCATATAAATCTGTGACACTTCAGTGACACTTTATTGACACTTTTATTGACACTTCAGTGACACTTTTTGACTATGGTATTTTTTAAAAATCTGTGATGTCTATCATATAAATATATTTTTTTGTTTTATTGTCATATGTTTTATTGTCAGGTATGACTAGACCATCTGGACGACGCGGAGGATTATATATTAGGCAGCCCCGTCAGCCTCGGGCTGGGGATGGAGAGAGCAGTTCCGTACCCTCATCCTCATCTCCGAGTACGCCAGTGTACCGTTCTGTTCCCGGTCCATTACCGGGACAGGGCAGTTCTAGCAGGTTGGCGACTCCTCCCTCGTCGTCCAGCCTTCCTGTTCCCGGTCCATTACCGGGACAGGGCAGTTCTAGCAGGTTGGCGACTCCTCCCTCGTCGTCCAGCCTTCCTGATCCCGCGTCCAGCATCCCTGATCCCCCGTCCAGCATTCCTACTGTCGACGGCTCTATAGAGGGAGCCCATGCCGATCATATGGAGGACGACGATCAGACTGATCCTGCCCAGGCAGGAGGTGAGAGCGACCCTCCATGCGCTCCCCCGGGCGAGATGCGTATGGAGATTTGGACGGACGGGCCTATGAAGTAAGTTAATTAATTATTATATATTTCTCAAATGATTATATGTACATATATATTCATGAAAAATTATTATTGTATAGATATCGGCCTTCTGCAGTACAGAGACAGCTGGGGACATTTGTGAGGCAGAACTATGGTGGGCTTTGGCTCAACTACTCAGATGCTCCCGCAGATAGGAAGGCCTTTTGGTTCGCCCACTTCAAGGTAAAAAATTTATTTATTTTTAAATTTTAATAATCATTTGTGTATATTATACAACTTTTGTATTTTACTTCTTGTAGAGGACCTATTTCTATCCACCACACCGGGCGGCGAGGATCGAGGGCCAATTTCCTGCCGTCATAGCCAAGCTCATCCGTGATGCAATCGACGACCAGAAGCGTCGTGATCGCGCCGGACGTCCGATCCAGGGTTGGATTACGCCAGAGCAGTGGACTGCGATGAAGGCTAGATTCAGCGAGCGCCAGTACCAGGAGCGGTCTGAGAAGGCCAAGGTGGTGCGGTCGAGCGTCGGTAAGTGGTGTGGTGGCTCCATTCCGATGACGGAGCATTTTTGTCGTCTGGTACATTTCCTATGACGGACATTAATTTATATATAGTTCGATATAATGTTTAATACTAATAATGGATAATATATTTTAACAGGTAAAGAAGGGTGAGGACCTGAACATGGTGACCGTCTTCCTGGTCACCCATCGGAGGGCTGGGGACTTCATTGACGAGAGGGCGACGCAGGCATATGTACGTTCTATTCAACTAATATTAACTGACTATAATTTAGAAAACAGGAAAATAGATATCAATATAGACTTTAGTAAACACTTACACGTTAGCAAACATATTCTAGGCCGAGTTTGTTCGGCTACAGAAGGAGGCGGCTGATGCTGCTGCTGCTGCTAGTGCGCAAGCAGAGGGAGGGGCTGGTACTTCCTCCCAGCCGTCTGCAGAGCCATCGCCGGACGAGCTCTGGATGACCGCCGTTGGCGGTCTTCAGAAGGGTACGTACTACGGTACGGGATCCTACGACGCGTATTTAGCTTCGGAGTCATCCCGGGCCCCCTCGGTCAGTGCGCAGTCTCCGGCTACGCAAGCGTCGTCACGAGCTGAGGATGTTCGTCGTCAGATCGAGGAGCTGCGTCGCGAGTTGCAGCAGCAGATTTCTGATGCGGTCGAGCGATGATCCGACCCTCCGATCGTCACCGGACGATTTGATGCGGTCGAGCGCAGTATACAGGAGCTGATGAGTCTGCATCAGGCTGCAGCTGCCAACTTACAGACGCTCACCGAGTCTACGCAGCGCACGGAGCGTAGATAGGTCGAGCTGGACGGATCGCAGAGGAGCCTTTCTCTCTCAGTCGCTCAGTATACTGAGAAGGTGGTGAGTGCCCTTGCTGCGCATGGTGAGCGACTGCGAGAGCTGGAGCAGGTACGTCCTCCGGGTCCATCGACGGTGCCGACTCCAGATACTGCACTGCCTCCGGCGCCGACTCCAGACATTGTACTGCCTCCTACTGCCCCTACGGTACAGCTCACCCAGGAGCAGTATGACTACATTTTATCCCAGTTGCGCGGCAGGGGTCCGCAGTAATTTTATTAGTTTTTTTATGACTTGCATGTATTGGCCCTATGGGCAAATTGTTTATTCATACACTGTTGTTTATACACTTGGTGGGAGACGTTTTATCATCTTTTATTTTTATTTGACTCTATTGGATGTTTGTGAGGATGGGTGTCTGTAATATTTACTTTGTACTGCCTCCTATTTTTATTATGATATTTACTTTGTGATATCTGCGACGGGATGACAAATATACCTACGCTGGGTTATAAGCGATGATCTGATATACAAAGGAGATGCTGCCGAAATTTTAAAAAAATATATTATATATTTTTGTTATGATGTGTGTCTGTGTTTACAGTGAATGTAAAATACAGTGTTCGGAACCATCGACAGTTTCGATTACTGTTGTATGTTTTATCTTGGATAGAAATAGCAACAGTTCAGGGTGCACTTCTGAGAGCTTCATTTTCACGTCCTTCACTTTTTCGGACGTCGTAAAGGTTCCCGAGAAGGTGAAGGACATGAAGAGGAAGCTCCGAGAAGTGCACCCTGAACTGTTGCTCTTTCTATCCAAGATAAAACATAGAACAGTAAGCGAAACTGTCGATGGTTCGAATACTGCACTTCACACACACTGTAAACACAGAAACACAGCATAACAAAAATATCAATTATATTTTTTTAAATTTTTTTTAACATTAGCGACGTATAGCGACGTTCTGCGACGTACTGCGACGTTACACAGACGTCGCTATACGTCGCTAACTAGCGACGTTACGTTTCCTGACGTCGCTACTATACGTCGCTACGTTGCCCACGTGGCCACGTGGATGCCATGCCTCGTCATCATTTACAAACTTTTGAAGCGTTGCTAGTGGTCGCTTTACGTCGCAATGTTGGCGACGTACTTATACGTCACTCTCTGTCGCTCATTTTGCGACGTCTAGCGACAATGGACGCCGCATCGCAAATAGCGACGTTCAGCGACGAAATTACCATCTGCGACTTGCCTATAAGCGACGTAGGTTTTTCGTCGCTAAATACGTCGCAAATCATTGTTAGCGACGTACTGCGATGTATTTAGCGACGTCTCCTGACGTCGCTAATCTGGGTTATTTTAGTAGTGATCGAGTACAAGCACGACATGAAGTGAGTTAAGAGGGTGTGCATCGGTTGCAACATAAGTCTTAATAAGCCTAAGGTTTGGCTATAGCAAAGACTCGCGCTTCGGCACAAGACGCGGTGTCGAGTATTAAGTCGTTGGCATAGAGTTGTATAAGTCGAACTTGAGTCATTTTGAGTTAAGTCGAGAAGGGCCATAAGGCAAGTTTTGTTAATTCATGATAAGTTAGGAGGCACGACCACGCTGTTATGGCATGAATATAGGCAGAAGACTAAGCGGGAGGCACTACCTCAATCATATTGAAGCACGAATATAGTTTATGGCACGACCAAGTCATTGCATCCCTAAGTATGGCACGAAAGGCAAGCAGGAGTCAATGCGTTGATGTTACAATAACGAGAATGGTTTAGAGGAAAGGATAAGGAAGTTATCGGTGCGCAAGCACGGTGACGGTCTAAAGACACAAATAAGCCAAGGTTCTCTATCCTAAAACCGGTTCTAAGGCAAAAATAGAAAGACAATCATAAAGGAATTATGTTGCACAAAGTAAATGAACGTGTTGGTTTTGTATGGTTGGGTGAGGAGCTCACTCCACCAGTACAATTGAGTACTAATACCCACACAGTTTTCAAGTGCAGGTACAAGCTCGTTGGCGCGGAGCACGACTTGGATGCATCGAGGCACGAAGTTCCTTGGCATTTCGTGGCATGCGACCGCATGGAGTCAGAACTTATATGAGACATAATGTATGGACATCACCTATCTGAAGCATCCGCTAGCTTATCAAATTGTACTGAAAGATGAGAGAGAGCAGAGTGGCTTGTAATCAGAGAGAAAAGTGAGCTTGAGTGATTGTAATCTTGGCCACGCACCTTTGTAATCTTATTTCAAGTATCAATAAAGACTCTGATTTGGTTTTAATGCTTGTGTTGCCTTGTATATTCAACGTTTCTGCTTGGGACTTCTTTACGATGATCCCGTCGCAAGCTGTTGTAATCGGCCGTTATGAAACTGCCTTGCGCAAGCGTATTATAGGCTCGTGCGACATCATGCCTTAGCGAGGACAATCGGTCCTACGGGACCGGGGCGTGACATAATGGTATCAGAGCACGAATTTACGTCCTTGGACTTTCGATTGAATTCTTTAACTCTGATGTGTTGCTTCCGCAAATCGATATCGTTGGTGCGCTCTCTCTCAAATGTCCCACGGGATGTCCATACAATAAGTCTATATATTTTAAAAAATCTAACGAAAGAAAATTTGGGTTGAACAAAGTTAACTTCAAGTAAGCACGGTTGGCTAAGTCAGGCTGGGCATATACACCAAGAATTGTGTCGACCTTAGCAAAGTTGCGTGCGGGATTCAATTTGTTTTGGATGACAATGAGTTGAACTCGATTGAGTATGCGGGATAGCTATCGATAGGGGTGCCATCAGACGATGTTATCTTCGACGCGATATAGATTAGTGTGCTTGGATTTTAAGGAATGATTCGAACGTAGATTCGAAGTAATCGAGATTCAAAACTTGTTTCTAGGATTGATCGAATGAGTTCATCCTTAAGTGGTGTATGGATAGCCTCAGAGATGTCGATCAATTGAGGATATGGGGAGCCAATGAGTCTATCAGCAAACGACGAGTACACAAAGCCTTAGAAAGAGTGTTTCAAAGTTAGTCATGACTTGATAGCTAGCATGAAATTGATTTGAACGAATTAGAAATGACGTGCACGAGATTAGGATTGTGCAAGTATGAAATATAAGAATGATTGAGTAGGAAAATTGAATCGATGAAAAGTTAAGGTATACGAACAGATAAGTCGATTGAAGAAAATCGATATGAATCGTATATAAAAAGTTAGCACGATTAGATGATAGCGTGCATGGAAATAATTCAAATATTTGAGAATGACTCTAAGGATTGGAATAAGATGTTTCTCGATGATTTGAGTTAGCATAGATCAATGCATTTTGAGAAAATATTGCTCGATGACTTAAGATAGACGGATGAATATATGTGATTTTAGATTTGAATGATTTGATCATGTAAATAATTTAAGGGATAAAGATCAAATTTGATCTTGAATATCGAGAAGATTATCCAGTTCAGACGATAGCATCAATTGTACGACTCAAAATTTGTTGCAAATAAAGATCGTCAGGTTACGTATATTATTGATGGTATTGAGGTGTATCAAAAATTGATATGCAATAATTCGGGGGTACTCTGATTCGAAGAATGACATGAATGCTTGGATGAAAATAATCATGTCATGATTTCTTCGATGATAACCACAACGTCAACGATCTTGTCTTGCGCGAGCGCAACTCCAACCTCGCATATGCATCACGTCGAATTTGGGGAGATCATTCCGTGTGAGCGCTGATATGTTGATTCATGTCGTAGAAATGATCGAACTCGGAAGATCAGGGCGTAGCAATTTGGATTACTTCGACTTGTGGTTTGATGTGAAGGTAAATTCGAGGATTGGTAGGACTTGTGATTGATGATTAAGTAAAACTTGAGGATTGAGTAGATCCAATCTACGTATGGAGAATAAATTAGTCTAGACTCAAAGCAAGAATTATGCCCCGATGAGGATGATTATTCCGTGGAAGCGTGCATAGTAATTTCATGTCCACCATAGATAATCAGACTTGCGTGAGATTAGGGCATGATATATTGCTATGCTAAACGACCTTGTGATCGAATACGTGAATTGTGATAAGCGACTTAGGGAATATGGAATGAGGATTATGGTTTAGTGACAAATCGTGTCGTAGAATGCATGACTTGGAGAGGATAGATAGGTAGATTATATCGAACGTGTTCGAAGAGATAGACTAGGCAAATTGTTTGTTGGATGAGTGATATTGATATGTCGTGGAATCGGTTGAACAAAACTTATCATAGGATGGCTTTGCTGAATGACTTGGACCCCTTGGACTAAGTGTTGCGAGTACGAATAGGAAGAATCTATGCTCGAAGTTTAGAAATCGGAGTGATGCGAGCTTAGGTAGAAAACCCCGTATTATCAACTTTGGTTTGACCCTAGGATTGGGGTCAGTGTTGGTATTATTATTTGGGAACTATGATTCCAATCTTGACATTGACTTTAGCCTTGGGAGATGGCCTAGCGGTTAGGCGAGACGTCCATGTTTCGAGAGATAACATTGGCATGATTGATCTGGAGGATTGATAGGATTGGGAAATGGTATGGATGGATTCAATGATTCAACTAGAGGAAAACCCCATTCACGAGTGCTCAGCTGAAATGCATATATTTTAGGGACGCTTGAATATGTGTGCGATCTGACTCGAATAAGAATGACGAATTCCCTATCATGAGGCTTGGCTGAAATGCATGTATTTTGGGGACGCCTGGAATATGTACACGATCCAACAAAATAATACGTTGAATTCAAGTAAGACTAAAAGAAACGGAAGGGTATCGAGGATTTCAAAATCGTGTCTCAAGTAAAAGATTTATAGTAGTGCGATCGTTAGTTTGGAAATGAACTTGAATATTGATTGAGGCGAAGTGCGTGCAAGAGTCACTGGATGATGAGTCGAATTATAAGTCAATAAGTGTACTCAGTTAGTTTCGAGGATGAAACTTTTTTTGAGTGGTGTATAATGTAATGTCCCGTTCCGCTTAGTCAATCAGAGAAATCAAAACGTCGATGGTGTTCGAACTTATCCATGCAATGGCTGCTCGAAGACCCGCTCGGTCGAGGCCACTCCTCGCTCAGGTGGGTGGCTTCGGTGAACTTACCTCTGCTTGGCCTTCACACTAATAAAATGAAAGTTTTCAAATGCACAAGTAGGTTTGATAATAAAAGAGACGAATCCATATAACTAAGGGAATAATCCCAAGTCAGGTCGGCATGAGTTAGAATATGGAAAGGTCCCATGGTCGACATAGAAGTGTTGCACGACGTGCTTTCAAAATGACACTCGGTCCTTCATTCCGTGGCTCGGGAGAAGAAAAGTGGGTGATGCTGCCACAAAGATATGAACTTATCCTAAGTCATAAGCGTCGCACGTATAAATGCTTGTTAAAGCATGTACGGTCCTAACGTCCAAGGCTTGGCATAGCCTTTACTCGTCCCACGGGTTAAGTTGCATCGTACGGCTTAAGGCATAAGTCTAGGCACCCAAAGAACTTGGTTGTTCAAGTCGAATACGTGAAAGTCACGTTCCCGCGATGTGAGGCTTGGCGTAGCCTTTGCTCATTAAGTTGAAGCACGATTGAGTTAGGCAAGAGTTTTGCTGGGCTATTAAAGTCATATCAAGCATTGTCCCTTGTTTTCTGTCGTTGTCAAGTCATATAGTCCCACGATCTCAAGGCTCGTCATATAAAGTATGACATGGGTGGTAGTGTCGCTTGGAAAATGAGTTGGTTTAAAGCACGAGCCACGGTAGGTTAGAGGATAAGTATGCCACTGTTAAAGAACACACGTTTTGTTCAACTTAAGCTGGAAGACTAAGCAGTAGTCATTTCTTGGGTTTCAAAAGGATAGAAAGTTCACGTGACTGGTTGTCGCCGAGACCGGTCCCGCCACTTGGGAGTCTCGATAGAAAGTTTACGCGACTGGTTGTCACCAAGACCGGTCTCGCTACTTGGGAGTCTCGATAGAAATATGGAAAGCACGGTCATGAATAAAGAAGGACATGGTAAATCGAGTTGAGTCTTGCATGGTCATTGGATAACTTGCGTGTAAGGGAAATTCCTCGAACGATCGTCGGGGGCACCGAGTTCGTGTCGGCCTAGGAGGAAGAGCAGATGTTATATGGCCTTCAACGACGGTACGACTCGCCTTGAAGTGAACCATTACAATATAGGCTGCGGGACCATTCGGTGGAGCTCGTACCTCGCACGCGAATAGTCACCATATGCAAAAGATCCAAAATAGCTTGACATTGCTAGTAACCACTCATATAGATGTGTCAGCATAAGAGCGACTATCCGCGTGCATGCCTTTGGATTGCGTCGAGTACAAGTATAGCACAAAGTGAGTTAAGAGGGTGTGCATCAGTTGCAACACAAGTCTTAAGAAGCCTAAGATTTGGCTACAACAAAGACTTGCGCTTTGACACGAGACGTGGTGTCGAGTATTAAGTCGTTGGCATAAAGTTGTGCAAGTCGGACTTGAGTCATTTCGAGTTAAGTCAAGAAGGGCCGTATTGAAAGTTTGGTTAAGTCGTAACAAGTTAGGAAGCACGACAATGCTGTTATGGCATGAGTATAGGCAGAGGACTAAGTGGGAGGCACTGCCTTAATCATATTGAAGTATGAATAGAGTTTATGGCACAACCAAGTCGTTGCATCCCTAAGTATGGCACAAAAGGCAAGCACGAGTCAATACGTTGATGTTGCAAGCACGAGAATGGTTTAGAGGCAAGGATAAAGAAGTTATCGATGCGCAAGCATGGTGACGGTCTAGAGTCACAAATAGGCCAAGGGTCTCTGTCCTAACATCGATCCTAAGATAAGAATTAAAAGACAATCATGAAGGGATTATGTTGCACAAAGTAATTAAACGTGTTTGTTTTGTATGGGTGGGCGAGGAGCTCACTCCACCAGTACAGTTGAGTACTGACACCCACATATTTTTCATGTGCAGGCACAGGTAGAAGCTCGTTGGCGCAGAGCATGGCTTGGATGCCTCGAGGCATGGAGTTTCTTGGCATTTCGAGACATGCGGCCGCATGGAGTCAAAACTTATACAAGATATTATGTATGGCCATCACCTAAGCATCCGCTGGCTTGTCAAATTGTACTGAGAGATGAGAGAGAGCAGAGTGACTTGTAATCAGAGAGAAAGGTGAGCTTGAATGATTGTAAACTTGGCTACACGCCTTTGTAATCTTATTTCAAGTATCAATAAAGACTCTGATTTTGTTTCAATGCTTGTGTTGCCTTGTATATTCAATATTTCTGCTTGGGACTTCTGTGCGACGACCCCGTTGCAAGCTGTTCTAATCGA
Source organism: Iris pallida (assembly GCA_029216955.1). Classification (NCBI taxonomy): domain Eukaryota; kingdom Viridiplantae; phylum Streptophyta; class Magnoliopsida; order Asparagales; family Iridaceae; genus Iris; species Iris pallida. The sequence goes on from JANAVB010035064.1 coordinate 34,180, forward strand.
CCGTTATGAAACTGCCTTACGCGAGCGCAATTTAGGCTCGTGCAGCATCATGCCTTAGCGAGGACGATCGGTCCTACGGGACCGAGGCGTAACAGCTGCAGTCTTGAAGCATCATCAGTAGTTGGTGGCGATGTTAAACCGGCTATAGCAAATGCCGTCAATGTCACTGTAGACAAAGGAATGGTAAACCCCACGATTGTTGGTTCTGAAATAGTAACCGCAGGAGTGTCCACTGCAGCAGCTAGAGCTGGAGTACTGGTCGTCAGAGCCTCTGGAGATGAAGACATGTCAATACAAATTGCTACGGGATCAACAACAAGTAGCTCTTGCTGAACAGAAAGTGTAAAGGCATCACTTGGTGGAGAAGAAACGCCTCTGGACGACATCGAGAATGTCTCTTGACCAGAAGACTATTCTGGTAAAAAGATGCACGAGGAGCTGCAGTCTTCCCCTATGTGAACATGCTGGCCAATAACTTTCTTTTGGTCGAACGCTTGATTAGCGACTGTGTTGATGTAGTAGCCACCCCGGTAGAAACAGATGGTTGAGGCTGTGCTTATTCAGAAAGAGGTCATTCCCTATATGTCTCCTCCCCATCTCCTGTGCTTTCTCTTCCAAACGGGGATGGAGTCGATGCTCTGAGAGAAGTAGTAACTTCAGGTGAGAATCCAGCTTCCATCTGTTGCGTCTGAAGTCTAGTCCTGGCTACAAGCTTTTCGACGGTGGTTGTTTATTTTGTTTTCTTCTTTCCTACAGCAGGAGAAGAAGGATTATCATGGGCCGACTGGGTAGAGGAGGTCACTGTCTTTTATTTCTTACCCACCTTCTTTGGAGGGTATTTCTCCTTACGCTTCCTGAGAAAGCCACATAATAGATCTCGCACTTCGTTAAGAGAACCCATATCCATGGTTTTTAGTAGTGCCTCGACAGGGACATTCTCTTCGGCCTCAGTCAGATTGATGGTGGCTGCGCTCTCATCTTTCCTCGTCCCGACGAAGCTGTCCGTCATCGAATAACCTTCAAAAAAAGGTATTGGCTGAAGTATAGAAACGTGCGTATGAACTCAACATACGTGGACCATTTTTAAGGGTAGTAGAAGGCATAGTAAATATAGCCTTTGTACCTCTCTGACTAAAATACCTCTATCCTCGAGCGTCGTCAATCAAATGCCCAAAGGCTTTAAAACACATTGTCGCATTCCCAACATGCAATTGGGCATAGCCAAATTGACGAACAAAACAGCTTGGCAAATAGGGTTCTAAATAGCAGTTGTTCTCAAACCGATATACTGGATGATAAGGCCTGATCATCTTCAACCAGAAAAAGGCCTCAGGAGATGGTCGAGAACCCACAGACTCTAAGTCCATGATAGGTACCGAGAAACTTTCATATCTAGGCAGGGGAGGGGTGCAAAAAAATTTCCAGTTTGTGCCCCTATTTAGTGCCTTTCTGCAATCAAATAAGGACGTAACCTAACACATTGCCTTGGCAAATCTCCCAATGAAGTTTGCTACCAATGCTCCCCAACTCCAAGGGAAGGATCTATCAACGAAGGATGGTGCAGTAACAACCAGCCAAACAAATATGTGAACAACATCTCAGTACGAGGGAACTCCTTTCGAGAGTTGGGCTTTTCTATCATGGTGTCTGTAAAATTTTAAGTTTCGCATTTAGCCGACTTGTCATGGCCGACAATATGTCCATCTTATATCCAAATACCAAATGCACAGCGACAAATAGTACGCCCCGATGGATTCGGTCGACGGCACTGGCTCCCGGAATAATAAACTTTCGCAATCACAGAGAAAGAAAGCCTACTAAGGTGGCTTCTAGGGACATGGCTATGCCACCTTGGCTTATGTAGCTCTCGATAGGGGTATCGGCAATATAATCACACCAGTCTCCAGCCAATTCTGTATCGAAGCGGTCGGATTCCTCCATCAGTTGTAAAATGGTTGAAGCATCAAGTGGCTCAAAGGAGCGAGGCTCGCAATTAAGATGCTCCTATACCTTGGCCTCCTTGACATGACCCAAGAAGAGGTATGATAACCATTTAGACATATAACATGTCCCAGGAGGATTGTTATGGTAGAAATGAGTGCAGATCATGAAGTGACACAACAATTCATCGAAAACTGCTACCATTTGAGGGTTCTCTTTGGCAAAAGCCTCCAGTTCATCTTCTGTCGGTACATACTCTGCATAGGGGTTCTCTCCTGTTGGAAAACACAAGAGAAATTTTATCTCGTGAAGAGCAAAGCCCATCTCCCCGTGAGGGGTAGCAAAGGTGCCAGTACTGTTGTTATACTTCTCCACTAAAGCCAGAAACATATTGGAGTTGTTCTGGAACCCGCATAAAGTGGTTAGGACACCTTCGTAAAGATCTAGCTCCTGCAGCTTCTCGTGAAAATTGTTCAGAGCCTCCACAGAGAGTCAGTTCCAACGGACAATCCTGAGTGCATCAAATCTGTCATTCTTATAGTGGTGTTTCGAGAATATTCTCCTTCATCGCAGCATACATATTGGCGAAGAAAGGTATTCTGATAGGTAACATCACAGCTGCATCGTCAGACGGTATGCAACTTGGCCTCAGACCCATCAAATGCATGCTATATTGCTTAGAAGCACAAAAGAACATGTCTCTGTCGTGATCTCCACGCCTATGACATATTCTTCCAACCCTAACTTGTTGGAAGGGAGTCAGGTCCCATGACATTTTACTCGGGAGCTAGCATGAGCATACCGAGATAGGGATAAGTTCCTCGTCATCTCAGAGAGATATAGCAGTATGTTTCCCTAAGAAAGCTCGATGCTCTTTCTTCGATTTTGGCTGAGAGTCTGAGTCTATGGCTTCTCCGAAGAGAAAAGTCTTCTTCTGAGGAGCCTCATCAGCAGTCAGAAAAGGGGTGCCATTCCTCAAGCATAGCAGAGCCCTATCATCTTTGTTTTCCAGAAGAGTTCATCTAGGTGTGGGTCCGTCATACTGTGGGAAAGTGACATGAGATAAATCCTCTTGATATTCTGACACTTGGAAAGTCGAGACCAGCACTTTAGCATTGGGGACTTCCCTCAGATAAACTGCCAAAGAAAATAAAGAGTTAGAATCACGAAAAAATTGTTCTTATAAAGTCAATCTACTATGCGCTTATCATGAATAGCGCATAGCACATAGAGATATTTCTTGGATAGTGCATATAAGTTATGACAGTTCTCAGTTTCGTTCATAATTTGTGTATCATTAAAACAGTTAATAGTTTACGCAACATGACAATATGCGCATACTCTTAAATGATGGCACATGGCGCATGATATATTGAGAATGTGCAACGCATGATTTAGCCAACACTCTGAAAGAGGTGGCACACTTTGGAGATAACACAAGCATCGACCAACACTCTGAAAGAGGTGGTCGATGTTGGCTTTAAATCGTACTGCATGCGGATGGCGCGAATGTACTATTCATCTTCCCCGACTGACCCTCTCACCTTCGAGGACGGGGTTAGCCTCCTCGCCTCTCGTCGATGGTGCCACGTGCTGCGACACTCGTAGCTTCAGCACGCGTGAGCTGGCTCTGGCCACTTTCTTCCCCTTCTCGACGGCGGTTCTCTTAGGCACCATTGATCGAAAAGATTTGAAGAATTTAGGAAGAAGAAGAATACAAAGAATTCGAGAGTTAAGGAAATTTCTGAGATGAATTTTCTTCCTCCGTTTTGAGAGCTTTTTATAGTCAAGAGTAAAATATAACGGTCGTACGGATTATGCATAAAATGCGGATTGATTGAGATTTTGTGTTACGCCAAACGCGCGATAACGCTTCTTATTCAAAGTATTTTATATTTTGAGATTTTTGAAATTTGAAAACTTTGAAGGGGGTCTTGTAGAAGCTCAAAACTTAGCAAAACATTACTATGCGCCACTCATAGATAGCGCCAGAGTATATTGGCCAGATAGTGTTGGGATCAGATGGCACACCAGAATAGATGGCGCCGAACTTCACATGGCACTGGCTGTCACGTGGCAATCTTTTTTAAGAAGCCAAACGGCTGTCATCATGACTGACAGAACGTCAGTCGAGGAAAATCTCCTCGAATCCTGAGTACGCAGCGCTCGAGGAGGATATGTCAGATTCTCATTATTATATTTTTATCATTTACTGTGCGCCATGCAAAGTTGGCACGAGTAATTAGTGTTTTAAGTTACAATTGCCTAGCGCTTTCTCATAGATGGCGCAGAGCTTGCACCATTTATCAACCGGCGCCAATTGATCAATCATCATCCAGGAGCAAGATTACGTGGCCCACATGCCACTAATCTTGAAGAACGTGCACGTAATACTTCCTACAACCAAGCGTATGTCTCTGATAGAATGCCATGTGCAAATGTAATTAAGCCAACCATTCTCGCAATGGGTGATGGTGCACCAATTAGTGCCATGCGCCAATCAGAATAACTACATAATAGTTATTCCAGAATGTTATAAATAGAGTTCAGAATCATTTTTAAGACACAACAAGATCATAGACTCTAAAGTCAGAACTCTTGTCTCTACGGCAGCAAGTTTCAAGGCATTTCTTCTCTGATATCGCATCGTCCAAGGGATAAAATGATCGTCTTCTGATCTTATTCCTACAGTTGTACTTCCCCAAAATTATTTCTTTTATTTCTTAGTTTGTTACTTCTATTTTCTTCGAAAAACTTTTGTTCTCGCAAACAACTTATTCTTATTATTATTAATTACATCCTTATCATCTTCTTAATCTTTTCTATCTCCCAAATTAAAAGCATTTGCTTTCCCAATCAAAGCCTCCTCCGACTCCTCTTCGTCCTCAAGCCCCCACCTCCTCTCCGTCCTCAAGCCCCCTCCTCCTCTACCTCCTCTCCGATGGGGACGCCAAGTGTAATAGTGACACCACCGAAGAGACCAAGGTCACCACGCGTCATGTCATCCTGGGGATTTCTGTCGAATGCAACATCCTAGTCTCCCTCACCGCCGTCTCTCGATGCAAGCACCTAGGCATCTCCCTCCTCAATTGCAACGGTGTTGTCCACAACCTCTTCCTACACCACCCCATCTCTCTCTTCTCTACCATTTTTTTCGAGAGCTTCGAGATCATGTCCATGTCCGGGATGTTCCACTAGAGATCGTGCACGCGAGGGGCACAACTGGGTCGGTGACAATTTCAGTGGCGGGTAGGGTGCATGGGTAGGTTATGTTGGACTGACGGAGTTCAAACTCACTTTTGTAGCACCATTGAGCATCTCTAGAGAGGGGTGAATATAGTGTTTGTGTGCAGCAGAATAATAATCACCGGTTAAAAATCTATGGCAGTAAACACTAATATAAAGTAGGCAGTTTTTCAGTAAATGTAAAGTAAAGAGTTAAGAAGAGAAAACTCAAACACCCAAAATTTTATACTGGTATCTCTCTAGAGGACTAGTTTTAGTAATAAGTAGGCTGCAGGGGCTGGTTATATGTGGGACTGACGGATTCCATACTCACTTTTGTAGGACCATTGAGCACCTCTAGAGGGGGTGAATAGAGTGCGTGTGTGTAGCGGAATAATAAGCACCATATAAGAAATTATAATATAAACAACTAATATGAAGCATGCAGTATCTCAGTAAATGCATAAAGTAAAAAATTTAAGAAGGGCAAACTCAAACACCGAGATTTTATACCGGTATCCCTCTGAGAGAACTAGTCCAATCTCGAGTACTCTTGCTCGATATTGAATTCACTATGTAGTGAAACACAAGTTTTGAATCCGAAGGCTTGCAACTTCTTAGAATGCATAGTTTTAATCCTAAAGCACTACTTTACTTCTACAAGCCTTCGATCCGAAGGACTTGTCGACTTCAGAAACAAGAAGAAAATGAGCTAGTTTTTAAGCCATTTTTACAACTCAAACCAACATCTAGATTGAACCAGAACTGGCACTAGCTTGGCTAGGAGTCATAAAGGCTCAGATTTGAAAGTGAAAAGCTTATAGAACACTTTGAAAGAGATAGAAAGAGAATATGGTCAGTGAAAAGAATGTGAAACTCTCCTCTATTTACAGGGTTCTGGGAGACTGACCTCGGACAGAGTCAGTTCCGTAACGTTCAAAAATTCGAACGTTGGAGCCGAGTCTACAGGAGACCTAATTCAATGGGATACTGTGTCAGGATGACCGAGTTTGGTCTGAGTTCGGACAAAATTCGGTTCGAGTTCGGTTGCCCTATGACTAGTTAGGTCAATGTATAAAATGGATTGGATTTTAGGTTTAGGTAATTAGGCTGCCTCTTTGGTTTGTGGACGGAACATGATTTGAAACTGGTTTAGGCTTTTGGTGGAGAGGCTAGGAAGGTGAGCAAGTGACAGTTGCGACTCAACGTACAGAGCTTTCTAAACTCAATAAAAGCAAAATACAGAAATAAATATATAAACTAATAGCACTTTAAGGGCGCTTTTTTTCCTTGACGGTAGTTATCCAAAGATAAACATCTAAAAATTTGTATGCCTTTCAGGGGCTTCGTCCCCGAAACCCCCACGAGGGTCGTTGCCCCTTCGACGCATGTTCGCTGACCGGGCAGTAGAACCCCCGAGTGCGAGGCCCCGGAGATGTCGTTGGACAATTTAGAGAAATCTTCTGATTTAACATTGTCTTTGGCCCGTCATGAATTTTTCATTGCATGTCATGTTTCTGACTGCTTGTCTGCAAATATATGTTAGACGAACAAAGCAGTATGATACATTTAATGAACACTTAGAACAATGCTAAGTTTAAGTAACAAAACTATAGTGTTTGCATGAGTATTAGTGATATGATCATGTTAAACTTAATTGATTAACCATATTCAAAAATATGATACAATCACTGGGCTAACAACTTTTCCCCACATCCTTCAAAAAAATATAGATGTGGGATGACCCTAATTCTGAAGGTTATTTTGCTCCACTTTCTATCGAAAGTTATTTTGCTCCTCTTTTTTCCCATATTATATATAAGTTTTGGCTCAAAATGAGCCGTGTAAGCCGTATGTATATCCTTACTTAATGAAAAGAAATTTTAAAATCCTTATAACAATCATCCTATATATATTATCCACCTAAAAAAAACCTAAAATCCTTGTAACTATCTGAAATATATATAATATATATTAATATATATATATATATATATATATTATATATATATATATATATACCACAATTGAGGACTGACACACCACGTTAGACCATGCAGCTTACTTTATGGAAAAGGAAATAATGATAATTAAGATGCACCTTATTTCCATGACGTCAACTATTATCAGCAGAACATGTCACATCAACTATTATCACCAGTACCGACAGGACAATAATGGTAACAATGTTACATCACATTTTTTTTCTTCACGTTTTTCAAGGATGGGATCTCTTGGGTATTATTTGGGAAAAAATTGCATAAATTTTCATAAAAAGTAAAAAGTTTTTCTAAATTCTACAAAAGAAGTATGAAGGATTTTTAAATAGGATAAGGACACGATAACTTAATTGGCGTACACAAGTAGAAATAAAGAGGAGGTGGAGAGCCAATTGAGTTGGCATGCGGGGGAGGGGACGCTAACTCAATTGGCACACGCGTTAGCTGAGAGAGGGGAGGGAGAGGGAGAGGGAGAGGATCCATCATTTCCACACCACCACTGGCAGTCCCATAATCACGCATCTAGCATATGCACGATATTATCATCTTCTCGGCGGAAGACATTGGGTCGGTAGATGTGGTGCACAAGACGCTACAGAGATACACCAGATGCTCTGGGCAGGGAGTGAACTCCAACAAAAGCGTCATCTACACCCACCACAAAGCCAACCGGAACCACTCTGCGACTCTCACCAATCTGACTTCCTTCGCCACTGCATACCCGCCATTCACCTACCTCGGATGCCTGCTGGTTTATGGGAAGTCTGACTCGGACATATTCGAAGGACTTGTCAGAAAAGTTAGAAGGAAAATCGAGGGATGGCACAACGCCACCCTTTCTCCGGGGGGTAAGATGATTCTGATAAAGCATGTGTTGTCTTCCATCCCTATATACACCCTAGCGGTGTGCTCCCCACCGAAGAAGGTCTTAAAATCGCTTGAGTCCCTCCTTTCCAACTTCTTTTCGGGTCACAGTGACGGCAAAGATAAGCACCATTGGGCCTGTCACGACCCGCACCCACTGTGAGGATACGAGCACGTAACAACGCCCAGCCTACGCCGCAATGTCGGCGGTTGAACGCTGTTCTAGGTCACTATCTAACCAATCAAATCACGTAATTATAAAATGTACATGTCAAAATATCAACTCCGAACGGAGGACAAGTATAGATATAATGTAAACTCAATCACAGTCAAAGCACGATATGATAGCACAGAAGATCATAACTTAGACTAAATGACAGAAATAAAACCAACAACTAAATAATATAATCTCTGACATCTCAACTACATAACTCAACTTATATACAACTCCAGTTCTAAACATGAAAGCTAAAACAAGACAAACTAGCTAATCTTCCGATCACTCCTGAGTGTCGGGACCATAGGTAGCTAAGCCATCTCCTGGTCCATAATATGTAGGGCACGTGTCCTCAGGACAATCATCTGTAAAATTTACAACAGGTCCAGTCAGGACAGGAACGAGTACAACTCATCAAGAAAACCCAAGTAAATGACAGAGAACTATAAAGCAGTTATAGACAGTTTTATTGATGAACATGGTAGGTTATATTCAGGTGATGGTATAGAGAAACAGATAAGATACAAGGAAAGTAAGTAACTAAAATAAGAGCAGAATCATGGCAATGAAGACTGTAAAATAAATCTAGCTGAACTAGAGTAATATGACAAGTCCAGACAGTAATATAAACAAGTGTAATCCTATGTAAATCAAGTACGGGACGAATCTAATACAAGATGAATCCAGTACAAGACGATTCTAGTTAGTGATCAAAAATCCAGGTGAGACCAGCTATAATCTAATAGTGTGTTTTAAAATACTGAGATCGACATGTAAACGGCTGTAGGTATCAGGCACATCTCTCACTGATCAGGCGAGAGACGGCTATGCTTCCAGTAGATTCCAGTTAGGAGATTCCAGATTTGGGGTATATCTACATGCCTTACTCAATATTTCCTCGCCCCGCAATACAAGTGAATCCAGTACAAGACACGAGAATCGAGATGAGTCCAGCCAAACGTGATGATACCAGCAATGATTCTAGAATGATTCCAGTAGATTCCAGTAGTGATTCCAGAAGGTGGTCAGTAGTGATTCCAGAAAATAGAGGCCAGACAAGATGGTATGTGTGTCGCATACATGAATCCAGAAATATCCATACGTGTTGTAAGAATCACATAAAACTAACTAGAACTGAAGTACAGTAATTGACAAGTAAATGAGAGAACTATCAGAGAATGTACTCGCCTGATACTCTGAAAGTGTAGTGTAATTCAGATGTCTGCACCTGAGTCACAATGTCCTAATTAGAGCAGTACAGGTTATAATGTGTTTAAAATAAGGCAAATGAAGTCTACGATACAATCTACATGATTTCTAGGTCAATCTAGGTCAAAGTTAACTCTAAGTCAAACCTGGTCAACTCTGGGTCAACACTTTAGTCAACTAGATCAATCCTAGTCTAGTCAAGTCTCACTAGGCCTAACCAAGCCTAGACTAGCATCCAACACAATCGCAAGCAACCATAAGGCAACACAAGCATACATATTACATATTGGCATTAGGCAAACATAACATACATGTATTCATTCATTGCAAGATTCTATATGCATAGACATAGGTATTCTCCATAATATGCTTGTATTCATATGTTGTATTAAGTAAGATATCATAGCACATGTACATTAATTATATAGGGTAAGCTATAAGTAGTGTTCATGCTTGCATACATATATACATTCCTACAATATCACATTCTTACATTCATTTGCATATATTCACATATACATACATGCATATTTACATACTTATATATATATATATATATATATATATATTATATATATATATATTGTGATAGAGAGGGCAAGGAAGGGGCATGATGAGTGGTGTGGTATGGTGTGGTGTGTGTGTTGAGAGTCATCTATGAGAGTGAAGTGTAGAGTGTGTGTGTGATAGTGTGATACAATGGAATAGGAATCAAGGACAGTGAACGTTCCCAGAATTAGGAACTCATGTGACATTTATCATGTGTAATCTAGTTGACAGTTTATAGAAGAGTTTCAGAAATCAAATTTCAGTACAACTATCAAAACCCAACATCAAATTGAATCTATAAAACCCACACTAAACAATGATCAACTCAACAATGGCCTAATACACATGTACATGGACCAATTTGTCAAATAAACTTTAGTTTTTTAAAAAAGGGAATGGATGTTTGCAGACATGGCCAAGTGCAGGAATGCATTGACAGTTAACTAACATATTGAAGGGATAAACATGGCAATTTGCAAATCTTAGTAAAACTGAAAACAGTGACAGTTAACACATTGCTATAACATGTGGGTGTAGGTTTGTAACAGGGTGTGGTGTCTATGTGAAGTAGAAAACTAAATCAATATGGACTGTGTGATACAAGAATGGCAATGACAGTTAGCATATAGGTTCTCAGGATTCTCAGGAATTGACAGTTCATAATGGCTAACTGTCAACACTAATTCGAAAACCCCTATCATCCCATGCCAACTACCAATCCTTATCAGTCGGATAAAACAATGCAATATAGATTAAAACATGGCAATCTAACATCCAAAAATCAGTTAATTAGGAATTAAAGGTTCAGGATTTCAACAATCAGGAATGTATCAGCTATGTTTCAGAAATTTCCATTTCGAGAATCAAGCCTAGCTATCCTCCACCAATTTCTAACACAAATGCATGTGAAATAAACATAGTAATTAATACTAAATTTCATTTAAACAGGGAATTAAATTCGGGTTCAATTTCAGGAAGAACTGTGTATCAGTCTTTCCTTTTCAGCCCATTCCCATGATCAAAATTCATTTTACTATTGCAAAACCCAATTTAGCATGTAAAATCCAACTAGCAGTAGTTAATACACTTATGTAAGATGCAAACATGGAATTCAAACAGGGAAAACCAGTTCAAAACAGGAAATAATTTCTCAGAATACACAAACTGATACACGTATCAGTCCAATGAGAAAAACTAATTTCGAAATCAAAATCATGATAAATTGATAAATTAAAGGTTGGTAATTGAAGATCCATGTGTGCATGTATTATGGAGTGTCTAAGTGTCCATGAAACTGGACACAATTTGTGTCCAAACACTGCTCGTACACAGACACAAAAACTGTGCACAGCAGCGTCGTGCACGCGTGCACGTGTGTCCAGTGCACGACACAGGCCACGTGGTGACATGTGGCCGTGCACACATGTACGCCTAGACTAGGGGGACATGTCAAACAGCCTGTACTGTGTCAACGAGTAGCGTGTCGCGTGCATGAGACGCGTATCCGACGCGATTCTCGCACGCGCTCGTGTCAGGCTAGGACCAGTACAAGTCATTTTCTTCGTGCACACTAAACGAGAACCCTTGAAACTTTGTAGGTGTCGTTTCAATCACTAGGAGAACATGTGTCACGAC
>JANAVB010035065.1:0-16130 GCA_029216955.1 Iris pallida
GGAATGGCGGGACGCACGTCGTGTGGATGGTTTTTCTATGTTTTCAAAAACAGTTTTAATGATAAAATCTCAATTTCAAAATCTATTTTCTGCGTATATTTCATGAAAATCAAATATAAAAAATAGGTTAGAAAGCCCTACATGTTGTCTCTAAACTGGTTTAATTATACTACAAAAATAGTAAACGGGTTTCTTGGAATCTGTGCACGAACATGGGTATTTGGGTATATGGAAACTGTTTTCGAAAACAGTTTTTCCCGAAGTTTAGATCGATTTTTTAAACCGATCACTCGACTATATTGAAAACTAATTTATGTAGAGTCGAGAGGGTTAGGTTGGCTTCGTATACGTGAAAACGAAACAACAAACGATCGAGCGAGGGGTGAAAACTTTACCTGCAAAGTGGGGGTTCAGCATGCCGAACTGCTGTTGCGTTTCCCCTGTTTCCAGGGGCGCGCGACCGGTCCGACGCCTTGGCCGGCCTCCGGTGGCCCCGTGGCGGCGCGCATGTGGCTGGGGGAGATCGCATGGAGGCGGGGGCTGTTCGAGCGGATGTTGGCAGGGGTGCGGTTAGGGTTTCTCTGTGAACTTGTTTTTTTTTTCTTCTCACGTCGAGTTCTGTTCATGCTAATATACTCGGCTGGGTTAACCGAGCGGGGAGTTAGGCCCCTGCTGTGGGCCTGTGGCCTAACGAGCTGGGTTTGGGTTGCTTTGGGCTGAGCTGTGTGTGAGCTAAAGGCTCGGGTCTGGGCTAGCTTCCTGTGGTGGCTCGGGCTTTGGATTTAGCCTGATGGCTGAGTTGCTGGCCTTTTCGGGTTTGGGTTAGCTGCCGTGGTCTACTGTGGGGGTCTGACTTTAGGATAAATTGGTATTTTCTTTGTAGTTCCATTATCATTGTATACTATTTGTAACAAACATAATTGTTCTGATGCAATTGTTGTCGAGAAAACAAGAGAAAGAATTGGCTATGTATGGTGGGAATTTAGAATATCATTTGGCTTCAGGTTCAGAACCTGATGATTTAAACATGATGAACTTGGCACCTCATCGGTTTTTTGATATGTGTGACTTGTGCTAGTAGAAGAATATTTTATACATATCAGAAATGCTATAGGTGTACAATATAAGATTTTTACAACTGGATATATATGTAAGCTAAGTACAAATAGATCAAAAGCCATTACTAAGTTTTATCTCTAAACACTAAAGTTATGAATCAAAAGAAAAATCCAATTATTTGATGTCGATTATTGTGTTTAATAACCCAATAACAAGTATTTATAATATAGAAAATTGAGTTGTCAAACTCATTTCTGGCAAATTGGGATCATCGAGTAATGTTTCTCAGGAGTTCAGAATACTTCCAAGGCAAATTGGTGACTCTATGTGCAACTTCTCTCATGCTTTAAATATTGAATTGAAGTTCTTAGTCCACATAAATTCTTTGACAATGCATTCATTTCAATAATTCAATTAAGCATCAGTGTACCCAAGTATCTTTATTCATTTGTTTATCATGTATACATGATATAACCTTAAATGCTAGGTTATGATTGTTGATATAGGTCAAATTAATTGGATAATTAACAAGAGACTATGTGAAAGAAATTGAAAGGTGTAATTTGTTAAGCTATGTAACTACGAGTCTTTCTCAAGGCAAAATTTATTTATTGATATAAAATTGTAAAAATCACCATTTAAACCAAATAAGTAAATAAAAATAAAATTCCAAAATTTTTCTGGAAAGGGGAGCTACAAATCTACCCACCTTAAAATAATTTCGTCCTCGAAATTCTAATTCGTAACTATTCCTTAAATTCAAAGGAAATCTACCATTACCTTAATCTCCTCGAATTTAATTTCTCAAAATAATATTTATGGCCTTCTCTAGTCATTTGGTATTTACGAAATCTCGAGGACTTCTACCCACCTTTGGTCACACTACTCCCTTGAAACACAGGTCACTAAAATCATATAATCTTCTAACTAGTGGCTAATAATTATACAAAAATATCTAGGACATACGGTATCTATAATCTCTCATATCTATAAACAACCAAAACTCAGTAATCATGCAATATTATATTAAAATTTAAGAATTTCTGATGAATCCTAGACAGCAAGATCATTCGTCACCTCGGAATAGGAGGGGGCGAGAATCAACGGCACATGAAGCAAGGAAGTATAATCGAGAGCAATTATGGGATTTTCAAGGACGTGGAGAATTTCTAGGAGAATTTTCAAAGCAGAGTGGATTGAGATTCCTAAGGTTTAGTTAGATGTGCAGGCTCGTATCAGTACAGTTACGTAACCGATACGATATGCTCTGACCTGCATGGGCCACCACAAAAACTTGTCACGACCCGCACCCGGTTTTCAGACGCGAGCTCATGAGCAAGCCAGCTACGTATCGAGCGGACTCCAGCCCGACTCGAGTACGTATAAGCTGTCAAGGTCATGGGTAAAACTGTATCTTAATCCACAGGAATCATATAAAACGAGAATGAACAATTATGGGTCATGGTCTGCAGCCCATTAGCATATTGTCCGATTAGACTCTAAGAATGTTATGAGTCTATAAAATAAGCAAGAAATATCATGGTACTAAATATAAAGCACGAGAAGATAATAAATACAATAATGAAACCTGAACCCCGCAAACGTATCATCACATCTGCCATCCAGAACTACTAGCTAACTCCATACAATCGCTAAACCTGAAGAGATCATCAGGTCCTAAGAGGACTAGCAAGATACATAATATACAAGCCAACATGTAAAAGTAAAAAGAAGCAAGAAATAATCAAGGATATCCAACGAGACAAAATGAACCAAGACACAAGATCTAAACACGAGGATCCTAAGACACTGGCATGCCATACTAGAAATGGCTGGCTATAAACTGCAGTCAAGGTAAGTACTCACAATCTATAGTATCTCAATCGCTGTCAAGGCAAGTACACACAACCAAGATGGTAGCCAATCCTAGTATAAATCCTATAGACCGTAGTCAAGGTAAGTACTCACAATCTATAGAATGTCAAAGTCAAGTCCCACTCAAGTCATGTCAAGTCAAGTCAAGTTATAATCAAGTTGAGGAAATTGTGGTGTAGGACTAGACGACTCTATCAAGCAATATGTATGAAACTAACACAGTGTAACCGATAGAACTATCATAACAGAAAGGAACGAGAATGTACAAGCAACTAGAAACATGTAAAGTAAAACATGACGAGTGTACAAGACATGGAGTAAAGCAATCACGCATGTAAGGAAAAGAACCATAGCAAGATGATGAACATGCATATAAATTATACTGTACAAGTTGGCAAGGTATACTTGCCTGGAGGGTGCACGCAGATCCCACAAAAATAGTCAACAGGTGAGTCGTAAAGTCCAAATCATCACAACTGTCTCCGAAAGCTGAAATAAACATCGCCAACAGTCTTAAAATAGTCAAATTAGCTAGGATTGCCTGTCCTTAAGTACAATTCTGGATACAGGGGCAAAACGGTAATTTTGAACAAAAACGGTATCCGCCGTTGGACCTACTTTGCACCGAAAAGCGTGCTAGGGTCAATGGTCTCTAAAGTCGTCAAACTTTATGTCTACGGATCTGGTTTTTCGATACGAACCCAACCATATGTCCCGAGTTGGATTCCGGCGGGCCGTGCACAAAATCGCCCGTTGAGTTGGACCGGGGGCCTACGATACGGCAATTTTATCAACGGTCTCAGAATCGGACCAAACTTGGCATACAGGACCATAAAAATGATACGGTCCTGCTGGCGCAAGTTTCGTCTCGATCTGACAAGCGTGCACAAAGTAATTGAGAAATTTGCAATGTGCACGATACGGTGAATTTCGACGGATACACATCAAATTCGTCGCGCACACGCGACCAATTTGAATTCCGTCAAAGCCCACACGACCATGAAGCCGTTACGCAGCTTTCGATGCTTTCGGTTTGCGACCACGTCACCCGGAATGGCGGGACGCACGTCGTGTGGATGGTTTTTTCTATGTTTTCAAAAACAGTTTTAATGATAAAATCTCAATTTCGAAATCTGTTTTTTCTGCGTATATTTCATGAAAATCAAATATAAAAAATAGGTTAGGAAGCCCTACATGTTGTCTCTAAACTGGTTTAATTATACTGCAAAAATAGTAAACGGGTTTCTTGGAATCTATGCACGAACATGGGTATTTGGGGTATATGGAAACTGTTTTCGAAAACAGTTTTTATCGAAGTTTAGATCGATTTTCTAAACCGATCACTCGACTATATTGAAAACTAATTTATGGAGAGTCGAGAGGGTTAGGTTGGCTTCGTATACGTGAAAATGAAACAACAAACGATCGAACGAGGGGTGAGAACTTTACCTGCAAAGTGGGGGTTCGGCATGCCGAACTGCTGTTGCATTTCCCCTATTTCCAGGGGCGCGCGACCGGTCCGACGCCTTGGCCGGCCTCCGGTGGCCCCGTGGCGGCGCACAGGTGGCTGGGGGAGATCGCACGGAGGCGGGGGCGGTTCGAGCGGATGTTGGCAGGGGTGCGATTAGGGTTTCTCTGTGAACTTGTTTTTTTTTCTTCTCACGTCGAGTTCTGTTCATGCTAATATACTTGGCTGGGTTAACCGAGCGGGGAGTTAGGCCCCTGTTGTGGGCCTGTGGCCTAACGAGCTGGGTTTGGGCTACTTTGGGCTGAGCTGTGTGTGAGCTAAAGGCTCGGGTCTGGGCTAGCTTCCTGTGGTGGCTCGGGCTTTGGATTTAGCCTGATGGCTGAGTTGTTGGCCTTTTCGGGTTTGGGTTAGCTGCTGTGGTCTACTGTGGGGGTCTGACTTTATAATAAATTGGTATTTTCTTTGTAGTTCCATTATCATTGTATACTATTTACAACAAACATAATTATTCTGATGCATTTGTTGTCGAGAAAACAAGAGAAAGAATTGGCTATGTATGGTGGGAATTTAGAATATCATTTGGCTTCAGGTTCAGAACCTGATGATTTAAACATGATGAACTTGGCACCTCATCGGTTTTTTGATATGAGTGACTTGTGCTAGTAGAAGAATATTTTATACATATCAGAAATGCTATAGGTGTACAATATAAGATTTTTACAACTGGATATATATGTAATCTAAGTACAAATAGATCAAAAGCCATTACTAAGTTTTATCTCTAAACACTAAAGTTATGAATCAAAACAAAAATCCAATTATTTGATGTCGATTATTGTGTTTAATAACCCAATAACAAGTATTTATAATATAGAAAATTGAGTTGTCAAACTCATTTCTGGCAAATTGGGATCATCGAGTAATGTTTCTCAGGAGTTCAGAATACTTCCAAGGCAAATTGGTGACTCTATGTGCAACTTCTTTCATGCTTTAAATATTGAATTGAAGTTCTTAGTCCACATAAATTCTTTGACAACGCATTCATTTCAATAATTCAATTAAGCATCAGTATACCCAAGTATCTTTATTCATTTGTTTATTATGTATACATGATATAACCTTAAATGCTAGGTTATGATTGTTGATATAGGTCAAATTAATTGGATAATTAACAAGAGACTATGTGAAAGAAATTGAAAGGTGTAATTTGTTAAGCTATGTAACTACGAGTCTGTTCTCAAGGCAAAATTTATTTATTGATATAAAATTATAAAAATCACCATTTAAACCAAATAAGTAAATAAAAAAAAATATTCCAAAATTTTTTTGGGAAGGGAAGCTACATCAGTAGCATAGTCTAGGTGTTTGTCAAAATGCCCAAGAGGGGATTTAGATCTGGTTTTTGGAAAACCTTTGAATAGAAAATTAGGTTTTTGTATTGTTTATTGGTTTCTGGTGGACTGAGTTGATGATTGTTTTGTGTCGGGTCACTTTGGACACGGGGACACGCCGCGCGCGTGCGGGACTGCACTGTCCTGCTGTTCGGGGGCGATTTTGCCTTGGACACAGCACGAGGACACGTGAGATTTTAAGGACACATTGGTGCAGTGTCTGACACGACACTCCCCAAGTGGCATGACCTCTCGTGTCATATAGGACACGTAATATAGAGTGCACTGGTTTTACACTGAGTCGTTCAGTCGACTTTATGGCCACTGACACGGGTTGATAACCCTGGATACGACGCACTAGGACACGAATCAGGGTGAGGGACACGAAGATCGATCCTAGGCGAACGTAGGTTGGTGAGCACGAGGTTTTGTTTGCTCTGTGTCGAGTGCACGACACGCGTGCACTTGTGCACGAGACTGCACTGCTGTGCAGTAGCAATTACACTGTTTTGGATTTCTGTGATGTGGACACGCCGTGTCCGGCTATGGTGGACACGAATTGGCCTGTATGACACGTGCACATATCTAGTATGTGTTACCAACCATTTAATTTATATTTTAGAATGATTTAAACCATTAATCTCTATTTTCCCATTTTTACTGATACCTAGCATATCTCAGTTTATTTTCCAGTTTTAAATCGAACTTTGGTCGATCTATTAACCCATTTAAATGTTGTTAATCTCATGTTTAAGTCCCTAACATTATTCTCCTATAAGTAATCTACCTGTGTGCAAATTTTGGGGGATTTTGGTTGTGTTTTGATGTTGAAATAAAATAGGAAGTTTTAAGAATGTTTTCAAAGTCTGAAATAGGCAAACTGAGATTGCTTTGATGTTTTGAACTCAAACCTGAGTTCCCTTTTCTTTTCCTAAAGATTTTAGGTATCCTATATTTTCCTACATTTCTGAATTATCAATGCTCTCACTGTACAACCTGAGCTTTGAATTCCAGTTTTCAAAACCTGGGAATGATATGCTTTCCTCCCCATTTCCTTAACAGTTGACCCTTAACACACACTTTGCCTCAATGTATAGCACACACACACACATTACATTCCTGTACACCCTCACTCATCTCACACATCACTCTATTGACACAAGATGTCATACACACACACACTTTCTCCTCTCTCTTCATTGTTTTATATTCCTGCACATTGTTACCTTTCCACACACACACACACAGCTACACTCATACACACACACACAAAGTCCTGTTGCACACTGCTCACACATTGTACTCTCCTGCCTACACACACAGGCCTTCCCTCTCTCTTTATGCACATGTATATATATATTATATATGAATATCTATATGTGGTGTGTGTAATATTTATGTATTGTATGAATACATATGTACTTGTGAGATGTATATCTATATGTATATATATAGTACTTAGCCTAGGTATACATAGTGTTAACTCAAATGTATGTATCTATATATAATGTTTGTATATGCATAGGTGAAATAGATATTTGGATAATGGGTAATGTAGTGTGATGGTTTGACTTTGGCTTGATATAGTTGTGTACTTGTTATTGGTCTATGTAGACTAGATAGCCTATTTTAGACTTGATTAGACTTGGTTGACCTAGTTTGACTTCTAGGGTTGACCAGAGTTGACCAAGAGTTGACTTTGGCCTAGATTGACCTAGAATCATGTAGAAAGCATAGTAGGACTTCATTTTACTATTCTGGACTTGTTGTGACTTGTGCTGTTCTGATTAGGAGCCAGACACCACTCCTCGGACAGTACTTTCATATTGGACACTCAGATACCAGGCGAGTACATTCTTTGATCATTTCATATCCTACTTAGAATTATTTCCTACAGTAGATTACTTTACTTGTACGGTCACGATGGTCACACGGATTGGTACTATATGGATCTCTACATGCGATGTTATCCCCCTCGGGAGCATCGGATACATTATGTCATGTGCATTTCACTTTCATCATGTACTCCTGTGCTTTCATTATACATGTACACTCCTGTGAATCTTGTACTCTCATATTCACGGAGCACCCATGTATACTATCATGTGCACCCTTTCATGGACCCCCATGTGATATCATGTACAATAACATAACCTGTTTAGATCCTTGTGTATTGATTGGGGTACGGGGGAGTAGAATTGGACATGTGAATAATATACCAATAGTATCTTATCAGAATCTCTTCCATAGTGTCTTATCAGAATCTCCTATGCCATTTATATGTCCATATTGTACTCTGACTCACTAGCCACTGTTAGTCTCTATTATAGTAGATATTTTTGTTACAGCTCTTTCTCTGTTTATATACTGCACTTCTTTCAGTACTTGTATCTTACTTTACTGCATGTTTATATTTTCTAACCTCCTATGAACTGTTGAGATGTACTGTACTCGCTCTTGTCCTGACTGGACCTGTTAAAAATATTACAGAGGACGAGGAAGAGGCTTGCCTGGACACTTACTATGGGGCTGCCTTAGATGACACCTGCGAGCTGGACCCTCAGGAGGATCCAGCTCTAGCTGAGGATATCACCCCGATTGCCTAGTTTAGATTGGTTAGGCTTATCTTCCTTTGTAGTCATGAGACATGTTTAGCAAGACTTATTCCGAGATGTATATATTCTTTCATACTGTAGCTGAGTTGTATTTTCTGGATATTGCTGGGATTACCTTAGACTACTACTATTTCATCTATTTATTTTCTTGGGTTCTATTTCATATCGTGCTATCTCTTCCTTAGTTGTGATTGAGTTTTACTGCTATGTCACCCCCATTCGGGGAGTATAAACTGCTTAGAGATATATTGTTAGATGTTGTGACCTAGGACAGCGTTCTACCGCCGACACTGCGGCGTAGGCTGGACGTACCCACGTCTCGTGCCCTTACTCTAGGGTGCGGGTCATGACACGTTTTTAGTGGTAGCCTATGCAGGTCTAGACTAGAAGTGTAGTGGTATTCGAATTAGAGTATCACTACAGCCTGCAGTAGGATATAGGACATTAATTTTAAGGTACTCAATCACTTTAGAAAAAATTTCTTTTATTGCCATCTAAATCCTTTGTCAGCTGAACCTTTGAATTATAATTGTCCGCCTTTGTTATTTTGCTTCTTTCTCAGAAATTGATACTCTTGTTTGTCTATCTTCAGGATGGTAGAGACTAGATCGCAGCGTGCCATTCATGAGGATGCTATAGAGGGGACTGCTACCTCTCAGCCAGTACGGCGAGGCCATGGGAGTGCAGCTCCTGCCACCTCAGCTCGTATGGAGACCTCGGCAGCCGCAACAGGGGGTATGCATCCACCGACTCGGAGGCAGGACCCGGTCATTCCAGAGGATCCCTTCCAGCAGCCACCACCTCCAGGATACGTGGACGCAGCTCAGATGTTCGCGTATTTCCAGCAGTTTATGGACAGACAGCAGGCTCGATAGGACAGAGGCATGGAGTTGGCCGTCACGACGGCCGCAGCTCGACTAGTGGTGCAGCAGCCGAGGACACCGAGGATCGAGCAGTTTCAGAAGATGAGCCCCAGAGAATTTTTGGGGACAGAGGGGATCCTATATGCCGACGAGTGGATCGAGCATATAGAGGAGATCTTCCGCTTGGCCAGGATACCAGCAGATCTTCAGATCGAGGCTGCAGCTAGCCGGATGCTAGATCTTGCTTGTACCTGGTATCAGTCAGACCCCAGGATGGGGGTACCTGGACAGACTTGGGAGCAATTCAGGGGCTTCTTCAAGAAGAAGTTCTTCCCAGATTCAGCACTCAGAGCCTTGGAGTCTCAGTTCGAGAGCCTGGTCCAGGGGAGTCTATCAGTGGAGGAGTACGCCGGGGAGTTTGGCCGCCTCGGCAGGTTTGTGGAGGGCTTGAGCGAGACGGCGAAGGCCTAGAGGTTCTGGAAGGGTCTAGTCAAGGAGGTCAAGTCCTTGACCAAGGGCAACCGGGATGCTACGTTCGAGGAGATCTTGACGGAAGCCTTGCTAGCAGAGGATGATCTTGAGCTTAGGCTCAAGAGGGGAAGAGACCCAGTTGGGGGCAGCAGCAGCAGCGGGGGCCAGGCCAAGAGGCCCCACTTTCAACATCAGCAGCAGAGGCAGTATCAGCCGCGGCCGATTCAGCAAAGGCCAGTTCACCAGCAGCAGTTTCAGCATCAGGCACCTAGGCACCAGACAGTCAGTTGCACCTTCTGCAAGAAGCCAGGGCATGGATGGAACGAGTGTAGGAAGAGGCTCGGGAAGTGCCTTCTTTACGGAGTGGCAGACCACCAGATGAGGGAGTGCCATATAGCACGAGCAGCCCAGGGAGGAGGAGCCAGAGTAGCAGCAGGCCAGCAGAGGGGACCAGCCCTGCCGACGCAGCAGCAGAGGTTCGTCCAGCACCAGCAGCAGGCCAGGGGAGGCCAGCAGGGGCAAACTTTCACCATGGCAGCAGAGGATGCAGAGGCGATAGGAGAGCTAATTGCAGGTTCGATTCTATTCGACTCCAGTCCAGCATTTGTATTATTCGATTCCGGTGCTGTGCATAGCTCATATCAGTATCTTTTACGATTAGACACGGTATCATAGCTGAATCGTTGCCTAGGACTTACAAGATCACGACCGGGGGTGGCATTATCCTCGTGAGTGATGTTTGTAGGGGTCGGAGAGTAGTTTTGGGAGGCCGTAAGTTGGAGGTGAGCCTGCTCGTAATGCCATTGGCGAACTACGATATAGTACTAGGCATAGATTGGTTGAGCAGGCACCATGCCAGCATTGATTGCAGAGGGGGTAGAGTTCTTTTCAGAGCACCGGGGGAGCCAGAGTTCGAGTACTCCAGACGTCAGGCAGAGCAGAGCAGCGGAGTCTTCTGTGGAGTCTCGGTCGAGAAGCAGACGATTTCACACCCCTTGATAGCAGAGTATAAGGATGTTTTTCCAGAGGAGTTGCCGGGACTGCCACCAGACAGGGACATAGAGTTCTCGATAGACTTGGTTCCAGGAGCGGAACCTATCTCTCAGCATGTCTATCGGGTGAACAACAGCGAGCTGGTGGAGCTAAAGAAGCAGGTGGATGAGCTACAGGACAAGGGCTTCATCCGCTCGAGTTTATCGCCATGGGGTGCACCAGTGTTGTTCGTGCCGAAGAAGGATGGGTCAGTATGCATGTGTATTGACTATAGGGCACTCAACAACCTCACGATCAAGAACAAATACCCACTATCGCGGATCAACGATCTATTTGACCAGTTGAGCGGAGCTCGGGTATTTTCTAAGATTGATCTGAGGTCGGGATATCACCAGGTGAAGGTGAAGAGGGAGGATATTCCCAAGACCGCTTTCAGGACGCGGTACGGGCAGTTCAAGTTTTTGGTTATGCCGTTTGGGCTAACCAATGCACCATCAGTGTTTATGAACCTTATGAACAAGGTGTTCCACTAGTATCTGGATCAGTTTGTGGTGGTATTTATTGACGATATCTTGATATATTCCAAGACTGAGGAGGAGCACGAGGAGCATTTGAGGATAGTGCTGGAGATTCTCAGGAAGGAGCAGCTTTACGGAAAGCTCTCCAAATGTGAGTTCTTCTTAGATCGGGTGGACTTCTTGGGGCATGTGGTGACTGGAGATGGTATCTCAGTTGACCCCAAGAAGATTGTAGCAGTTGAGGCATGGGCAGCGCCAACTTCAGTTGCAGAGATCAGAAGTTTCCTGGGGCTGGCAGGGTATTATCAGAGATTTGTGCAGGATTTCTCTCGGGTTGCAGAGCCGTTGACTCGGTTAACCCGGAAGGATACTGAGTTCGTTTGGTCAGAGGAGAGTCAGGCAGCTTTTGATGAGTTGAATAAGCGGCTTACGACAGCTCCGATTCTGACATTGCCTTCAGGATCTGGTGGATTCACTATTTATAGTGATGCTTCAGGAAAGGGGCTGGGTTGTGTGTTACAGCAGCACGTGAAGGTGATTGCCTATGCTTCCAGGCAATTGTGTCCCCATGAGAAGAACTACCCTACCTACGACCTGGAGCTGGCAGCAGTGATATTTACTCTGAAGCTGTGGAAGCATTATCTGTATGGCGAGAGGGTGGAAATCTTCACAGATCATAAGAGCTTAAAGTATGTGTTCACTCAGAAGGAGTTGAACATGAGGCAGCGCAGATGGTTGGAGTTGAAGAAGGACTTCGACATTGCACTGCAGTATCATCCAGGGAAGGCCAACGTGGTTGCCGAAGCCTTGAGTAGGTATCCGACAGCCATGTGTTTGACCATGGATCGACATTTGCTTGCCGACTTGAAGAGCCTTGGGATTGAGGTGATCGTGCCCGGAGTGCAGATACAGCTATGGGGGATGCAGATTCAGTCAGACTTGGTGGAGAGGATCAAGTCGGCACAGTTTGAGGACGTTGCTCTGCGGTGTCTCCGAGAGCAGGTTCGAGTAGGATTGCTGGAGGGCGAGTTTTCTCTTGCAGAGGATGGTGCCTTGAGGCACGGTTCCAGGTTATGTGTGCGAAGTGGAGATCTCAGGGAGCAGGTTATGCAGGAGGCCCATAGATCTCAGTACTCTATACACCCGGGTGCCAACAAGATGTACCGAGATCCGAGAGAGCATGTTTGGTGGTCAGGGATGAAGCGGGAGGTGGCTCGCTTCGTGGCTAGATGCTTGGTCTGTCAGCAGGTCAAGACAGAGAGACAGAGGCCCGGTGGATTGTTGCAGCCGCTGCCCATTCCTGAGTGGAAATGGGAGCATATCACTATGGACTTCGTTTCAGGATTATCGCGTACTCCAGGAGGGAAAGACGCGATTTGGGTCATCATTGACAGGTTGACCAAATCGGCCCACTTCTTGCCATTCAAGGTGGGTACGTCTACAGAGAGACTGGCGGAGATGTATATGCGGCAGATAGTTAGGATTCACGGAGTTTCGGTCAGCATCGTCTCAGATCGGCATAGCCATTTTACTTTCCATTTCTGGAGGAGTCTGCAGACCAGCTTGGGCACTCAGCTCAAGTTTAGTACTGCATACCACCCCCAGACGGACGGACAGTCAGAGCGGACTACTCAGACCCTTGAGGATATGCTGCGGACGTGCGTCCTGGACTTTGGAGGTTCCTGGGAGGATCATCTTCATTTGGTGGAGTTTGCTTACAACAATAGTTTCCAGGTCAGCATTGAGATGTCACCTTTCGAGGCTCTGTACGGGCGTAGGTGTCGTACACCCTTATCCTGGGATGATGTTGGTGAGCGAGCTTTACTGGGGCCAGAGATGGTTGTTGATGCGATCGAGAAGGTGAAGCTCATCAGGGACAGACTTTGCGTGGCACAGGACAGACATCGGCACTGGGCCGATAGCCGCCGGTGACCCTTGGAGTTTGAGGTACAGATTAGAGTAGGATTAGATTTAGGTTTGTTTGTTTGTGATTTTTTTTGATCATGTTTGTTTATTAATTAATTGAGACCTTGCTTGTGATTTGGTCGGAGACCAAGTTTTCTTGAGGATATCTCCGACTCGTGGTACGATACGTTTCGGTAGAGGCGGAAAGCTTAGCCCGCGCTTCATCGGCCCTTTCGTTATCAACGGGAGAGTCGGTGACGTTGCATACAGGCTAGACTTGTCGCCTGTACTAGTGGGGGTCTACAACGTATTTCATGTATCACAGTTGAGATGGTATGTGGCTGACCCTAGCCATGTGCTCTCTCATTCAGAGATAGAGGTTGGGCCTTCTCTCAGCTATCCAGAGCAGCCAGTGGAGATTCTGGATCGACGGGAGAAGGTTCTGAGGAACCAGGTGATACCCTTGGTGCGCGTCGCATGGAGGCATCATTCTCCAGGAGAGTCTATCTGGGAGCGGGAGGATGAAATGCGCGAGCACTACCCTTATCTTTTTAGACCGTGAGGTATGCTTTCTATCCTTCTCATCAGTTGTATTTCGCCTTTCAATTTCGAGGACAAAATTTTTTTAAGGAGGAAAGATTTGTCACTACCACATTTCTAGTGTAAGGGTATTTTTGTCATTTTTGGGGTATTTTAAATTTATTAGAATTAACTAGAATTTATGGGAATTTTTAGGAATTATTTTGGAATTGTTTGGACTAGATTGATTTTGGCTAGTTTGGACCCATGTAGATCAACCTAGGAGCTAACCCTAGTTAGTATGAGCTTGGTTAGGATTTGTGACTCTAGTCTAACCTAGCCTAATCTATGGTTTGGTCATTAGAACCTATTTAGCTTTAGAAATTAGAAAGCCATAAGCCATGACTTATGATTTAGAGTCCTTATTAATTAAATCAAACCATAGCTTATGTAACTTGGCCCAAAGCCCAAACTACCAAACCCTAACCTAGCCCATCATGGCCGGCCACCTAGTTTTATTGGGATTCCCCCACTATAAAACCCCTCCTAAAATCTAGGGCTAGCCTCCTTTCCCTAGGAAAATTATTTCAAGAAGAAAGAGGTGAGTTCCTATCTTTAGAAATTCATTATAAATCCATTTTAGGTCCTTTTTCCCCCAAACTAGTTGCATTAGATCCTAATATCATTGTTCTTGCTGTTGGTATTGATTGTTTACAGGAAGGAAACAATTTGTAGGATTTTGGTGGCTTGAGGAATCATTCCATTTGGGGATTTTTCATCCATTGTTCATCAATAGGTAACTTTCCCATTTCTCCATGGATTTTCGATTTCCCTTCATGAATAGGAAGCCCTAAGGGTCCCCTAAGAGTCTGGATAGGGTTCGTGTCGGGTATCATGGGTTTCGTGTCCATTTGGACACGTATCAGTAGCATAGTCTAGGTGTTTGTCGAAATGCCCAAGAGGGGATTTCGATCTGGTTTTTGGAAAACCTTTGAATAGAAAATTAGGTTTTTGTATTGTTTATTGGTTTCTGGTGGACTGAGTTGATGATTGTTTTGTGTCGGGTCGCTTTGGACACGGGGACACGCCGTGCGCGTGCGGGACTGCACTGTCCTGCTGTTCGGGGGCGATTGAGCCTTGGATACAGCACGAGGACATGTGAGATTTTAAGGACACATTGGGGCAGTGTCTGACACGACACTCCCCAAGTGGCATGACCTCTCGTGTCATATAGGACACGTAATATAGAGTGTACTGGTTTTACACTGAGTCGTTCAGTCGACTTTATGGCCACTGACACGGGTTGATAACCCTGGATACGACGCACTAGGACACGAATCAGGGTGAGGGACACGAAGACCTATCCTAGGCGAACCTAGGTTGGTGAGCACGAGGCTTGGTTTGCTCTGTGTCGAGTGCACGACACGCGTGCACTTGTGCACGAGACTGCACTGCTGTGCAGTAGCAATTACACTATTTTGGATTTCTGTAATGTGGACACGCCGTGTCCGGCTATGGTGGACACGAATTGGCCTGTATGACATGTGCACATATCTAGTATGTGTTACCAACCATTTGATTTACATTTTAGAATGATTTAAACCATTAATCTCCATTTTCCCATTTTTACTGATACCTAGCATATCTCAGTTTATTTTCCAGTTTTAAATCGAACTTTGGTCGATCTATTAACCTATTTAAATGTTGTTAATCTCATGTTTAAGTCCCTAACATTATTCTCCTATAAGTAATCTACCTGTGTGCAAATTTTGGGGGATTTTGGTTGTGTTTTGATGTTGAAATAAAATAGAAAGTTTTAAGACTGTTTTCAAAGTCTGAAATAGGCAAACTGAGATTGCTTTGATGTTTTGAACTCAAACCTGAGTTCCCTTTTCTTTTCCTGAAGATTTTAGGTATCCTACATTTTCCTACATTTCTGAATTATCAATGCTCTCACCGTACAACCTGAGCTTTGAATTCCAGTTTTCAAAACCTGGGAATGATATGCTTTCCTCCCCATTTCCTTAACAGTTGACCCTTAACACACACTTTGCCTCAATGTATAGCACACACACACACATTACATTCCTGTACACCCTCACTCATCTCACACATCACTCTATTGACACAACATGTCATACACACACACACTTTCTCCTCTCTCTTCACTGTTTTGTATTCCTGCACATTGTTACCTTTCCATACACACACAGCTACACTCATGCACACACACACAAAGTCCTGTTGCACACTGCTCACATATTGTACTCTCCTGCCTACAAACACAGAGGCCTTCCCTCTCTCTTTATGCACATGTATATATATATTATATATGAATATCTATATGTGGTGTGTGTAATGTTTATGTATTATATGAATACATATGTACTTGTGAGATGTATATCTATATGTATATATATAGTACTTAGCCTAGGTATACATACTGTTAACTC
>JANAVB010035066.1:0-20084 GCA_029216955.1 Iris pallida
TCGACGCAATGGCCGGAACATGGCCGACGAACCAGCCTATCCCCAAATGCTACCCCTCTTGCCCGGACCCCCGTGACCGCGCGCATGCCGCTGGTCGCCGAAAAAAAATCCCTCTCCGTCGAGCCGCCCTTCGTCGGCCTTCCGAAACCCAAAACGCCGCCTCCGCCTCCGCGCCCAGCAACCGCGACCCCGACCGCCTCTCTCGCGCCGCCGGCGACTCCAAACAGTCCCGATCCCCCGATCTCCTCCTTCCTCCTCCGCCAGCCCTAGCCGCCCGCCGGAGCGACCGATTTCCCCCGCTCAAACCCCCTTTCTCCTGCAGCAAACCCTTCACTCCGCCGCTCGCCGCCGTCGGAGTTCCGACCGCAGCTCCGCGTGCTCGGCCTCCGACTTCCTTCCACCGCCCGCCATCTCTGCCAACCGCCTTTCCTTTCCCGATCTTCTCCTCCGACCCGCGACCGCTCCTCCGCCTGCGTCGCCACCAGCCTCCCGCACCCCCTCTTCTCTCGATTCTCCCTCTCTCTAATCTCCATCTACATCTCCATTTGTTGTGTTTTTTTTCTTTTCTTTCGAGAAGCTCTGTTTCCTTCTTTATTGAGAGAACCAGCTGTCTCCTTTTGTTTATTTTATTTTTCGTTTATTTTTTTATTTATTATTTTTTCTTTTGTTAATCATTAGTATTATTATTCTTATTATTATATTTATTATTATTATTATTATTCTATTATTTTATTATTATTATTATTATTATTACTATTTTGTTATTATTGGTTTCCTTAATTGACTCAGTTTTATTATTATTATTATTATTATTATTATTATTATTATTATTATTATTATTATAAAATTTTGCTTTAGCACTGTTAGTGAATATGTTCCAAGAGTATATATTATTATTATTATTATTATTATTATTATTATTATTATTATTATTATTATTATCTTGTTACTTAAATATTTATGGCTAGCATAAAAGATAGGAAATATTTTGCAAATTTTAGGAGTTTTGCCTACATTGATTTCAATTTGATTTTAGCCTTAATTAGTTCTCTAAAAATTACTTTGTATTTATTTAAAACTATGTTTGAAGATAAAGATTCCAGCAAAATATTATTTTGCAAATATAGAGATTTTCTTAAAAATGATTTCTATATTTTAGTATTCATCTAAAATGATTTACTAATAAAAATATAGTTTGCTACCAATTCTATTATTACGAATTTAGAGTTTTTGCCTATAAACGATTTTTGATAAAATATAGTTTCAATTATTATAAATAGTTTTCTAAAAACGTATATATTTTTAATTATCAAACTTCTTCGATGATCTTCCTCTTCTGCAATCAAGTCCTATTCATAATTTCTTGCCAATTCAAGTCAACCTTATGTCGAACCTAACTAATTTGACCCTTCTGGACCCAATAGAACCATCAGTGCCACCATCAGAGGTCACCATACATAGTTGTTGCACCGAAGTCATAATCCGTGACATCTTGATCATTGCAGTACACCAGGCGTCCTACCAGGCAAGACACCTTGCTATTTGCTGTTTATTTATTTTAGCTCATATTTCATGCATTATTTATTTTTCTGATGCAAAATAAACTGTAATACATGGCATAACCTGTTAGGACTTACTGTTCAGTTATATTTTCTGCTATGTATTATTTTTCTTACACATTAAACCTAGATTTAAGGGACCACCTTGTGTGTTGCATTCATTGGCCTTGACACGTTGTACCACGAAGTTGTATCGCATGTAGAACACGAAAGTACATGATTGGCTGGCCACCAGTACGTACAAGCCGTGTGATAGAAATAACCGCTAATAGAGGTTGCATGCTAGTTTGACTTAGCGGTTATAGAGGTTATTGTTGTGGATACAACATAGTAGGCTTTGGGCGAAGAGGATAATTCCTTAGCATATGGGCTTCGATGTACTTTTTCTTGTGACCCGGACTCTCCGCTGGAGATACGGGGTTGATGACCCATGATTACTGACGGCCACTGACGATTCTACGGAACGTCATGCTCTTACTGATGGGGCCTCTGGTGCCCAAGGGGGGACTATGCCGATCCTATTCAGCCAGGGCCCATGCGTAGGAAGGATTGTTCTTAACTACATTTTACTTAAAATGGTTAGGTACTTTATCTGTTAGGTACGAGTACTTTTGGTTTGGGTACTTGTATCTGACCGTGGCTTGGGACAATAACTTGTCGCAGATTAGTTCGTCACGTCTTGTCCTTGTTTGGTTATAGGTGTGACTTACTACTTCGATGAGAAGGTATTGAACCTTGTTGGGGTCCGGATACCTTATTGGATTCATAGCATGGAAAGATACGTCGCCGTGAATTAGTTTACCATCTCATGTCCTTGTTTGGTTGGGGGGATGGTACGCTCGTTCAATAGGTGCGTATTGGACCATGTTATAATTCAATTGACTTATTTATTTGAGCAATATTTATTTAGTTTATATGGCATGATATTATGTGTCTTGTTACGTCCCTCTGAGGACCTGGTTATCTCTCTAGGTGTGTGCTCTTGTCTTTCGTAGGTGTTCTAGCTCTAGCCGTGTTCATCGCTATTTCTTCGAGGATGATTGCGCTTGGATCGTCTTCGCTTCGCTCGCCAAAATCATTTATTCTCTCATGTATTTTTTTCTTTACTTGTTGGTAGTGGATTTGTCTCCGCCCAACATATTGTATCAAGACAATTCATTATCATTATATATCTTTTATTCTTGATTTTGTGGATGAGATTAGTTAGTTATGGTTCTACTGTATTCTACAGCTTACGTATATTTGTTATACGGCTGGCATGTCTACGTTCCTAGTCCTACGTATTTTGGGACTGGGGTGTTACACATAGTCACTATAATCACTCTATTAGCTATCATCACCCTACTTATAGACATCACTATCAACATGCTCCTAGCATAAACATGCATGCTAGATGTACATATTGTAGCCTACATGGACATATTTTTCCATAATATAGAATTAGAAGATTAGTTGATAAAAATATATATGCATGGGTACCAAAGTGTAACCTCTCAGGACCCACAAGAATCTGGGTACCAAAGGTCACATCTACTCGTGGTGTAGGTGGACCTTCCCTCTTCAACTAGAAGCAAGTGGATTCTTGATAGTGGGTACTTGCGACATATGACTGGAAATGCAAATCTATTCACAACACTATCGATGAAAAAGGAAGGATACGTTTCCTTCGACAATAACCTTAAAGGCTATATCATAGGTAACAGTACAATTGGTTATCCTCCTTCTTCCGTCATTAACGATGTCTGTTTAGTGACAGAGTTAAATCATAACTTGCTCAGCATTAGTCATCTTGCTGATCATGGTTATGATATTAACTTTGGAAAAACTAAATGCTTTATCTATGATAGATCAACTGGAGACATCGCCTTTGAGAGAATAAGGGAAGATAATATTTACATTTTCTATCTATCTAGTGATACTAACAGTGCAGGAAGATGCCTTTACGCTCACAAAGACGAAAAGCTCCTATGGCATCAGTGTCTTGGTCATGCCAACATGGATACTATATCCAGACTATCCACCAAGAAGCTAGTTAGAGGACTGTCGGGTATCACATTCAAGAAAGACACAGTATGTGCCGAATATGAAAAGAATAAGGCTACCAAATCTTCCTTTAAATCCATAAACGCTGTAGGTACTACCCGACCATTGTAATTACTTCATCTGGACTTATTTGGTCCTAGTAGAGTAGCCAGTCTTGGCGAAAAACTCTACGCTTTTGTCATTGTAGATGATTTTTCAAGATTTACTTGGGCTTTATTTCTTACAAAAAAAGTGATACAATTTCTGTTTTCAAAGTATTTGCTAAAAAGGTCCAAAACGAAAAAAAGGCTATATGATTACTCGTATCCGAAGTGATCATGGTGGTAAATTCAAAAATTCTGATTTTGAAAAGTTTTGTGATTCAAATGGTTTTAGTTATGAATTTTTGTGTCCAAGAACTCCTCAATAAAATGGTGTTATGGAGTGGAAGAATAGAACTCTTGGCGATATGGCTAGAGTTATGCTAAATCAATTCTTTCATCCAAAATACTTTTGGACAGAAGCTGTCAGCACAGCGTGCTATGTTTTGAATAGGGTGTTGATTTTACCTATTTCGAAAAAGACACCCTATGAGCTTTGGTTTGGTAGGACTCCTAATGTTTCTTACTTTAGAGTGTTCTGTTGTCGCTGCTTTATCCTGAATACCAAAGACAACTTAGGCAAATTTGATGCCAAAGCTAACGAAGGTATTCTTCTTGGCTATGCGGCCAAGAGTAAGGGATATAGAGTGTTCAACAAACGCTCCATGATTGTTGAAGAGTCTACTAATGTAACCTTTGATGAGGATAATAGTACAACTGTCATTCCTAACGATGATGATGAACCATCAACTTCTACACCTATAAATGCAACGTCTGAAACCATCTCTCCAAAGGAATTACCAAAGAAGTTTCACTTCACTCCCTCTCATCCAAAGGACTTGGTAATAGGTTAAATATCAAAAGGGGTAACTACTCGATCTTCTGTAAGAGACACTATAGCTAGCACTGCATTCATTTCTCAAATAGAACCTAAAAGTGTTTTAGAAGCTTTTGATGATGAATTTTGAATTTCTGCAATGTAAGAAGAACTTAACCAATTTGAAAGAAGCCAAGTTTGGGAACTTGTTCCTAAACCTACTGGCCACTCAATAATTGGCACTAAATGGGTTTTTCGTAACAAAGTGAATGAGGACGGTTCAGTCACTCGCAACAAAGCTCGTCTCGTAGCCCAAGGATACAACCAAGAGGAGGGCATCGACTATGATGAGTCGTATGCTCCTGTTGCCTAACTTGAATCCATTCGGATGTTTTGCGCATTTGCGAATTTTTAAAACTTTAAACTTTTCTAAATGGGTGTGAAAAGTGCTTTTCTAAACGGTTTTATCAAAGAAGATATTTTTGTCAAACAACCACCTGGTTTCAAAAACCATAAATTTCCCCACCACGTTTTTAAACTTAGGAAAGCACTCAATGGCCTCAAATAAGCTCCTCGAGCTTGGTATGATCGTCTTCGAACTTTCTTACTTGATAAAGGTTTTTTTAAAAGGGAAAGTCGACACTACACTGTTTATAAAATCTCTTGATGACACAATTCTTTTAGTACAAATATATGTTGATGATATTATTTTTGGGTCTACTAATGTGGGTCTATGTAAGGAATTTGCCAAGTATATACAGAACGAGTTCGAGATGAGCATGATGGAGGAGCTCAACTACTTCCTTGGACTGCAAATCAAACAACTCTCGCAAGGCGTCTTCATCAGTCAGTCAAAATATGTAAAGGACATGCTGAAAAAGTTTGAACTTGACAGCATCAAACCGATCAGCACCCCTATGGCTAGTACCACAAAGATGGAACCTGATGAAAGCGCCAAACCGGTCGATCAATGTAAGTATCGAGATATGATTGGTAGTTTATTATATTTAACTGCTAGTCGCTCCGCCATTATGTTTAGTATTTGCTTATGTGCTAGATACCAAGCCAATCCTAAAGAATCACACATGATCGCAGTTAAGCGTATCTTTAGATACCTTAAAGGAACTATTACGTAGGCTTGTGGTATCCCAAAACCACTTACTTTGACTTAATCGGATATTTTGATGCTGATTTTACGGGATGCAAAGTCGACCGTAAGAGTACCAGCGGCACGTGTCATTTGCTAGGAAAGGCGTTAGTCTCATGGTTTAGCAAGAAGCAGAACTCTGTCGCACTATCTACAACAGAAGCTGAATACATCACAGCTGGTCGTTGTTGTGCACAGATTCTATGGATGAAGCAAACCTTTGAAGACTACAACTTATGTTTCAAGCATATACCTATTTTCTGTGATAACACTAGTGCCATTAATCTGACCAAGAACCCAGTTTGTCACTCACGCACTAAACACATAGAGATTAGACATCACTTTTTGCGTGATCATCAACAACAAGGCACGATTAATTTAGAATTCATAGACACTGAACATCAACTAGCAGACTTCTTTACCAAACCACTGGCCGAAGAGCGCTTCAACTTTCTTTGTCGTGAGTTAGAAATTTTGGATGAAACGGTCATAAAATAAATTGGCCTGCGTAAATAACGATTAGGATATATATCTTTATGGTGACTTTGCTATGGGTACAAGTCGAAAGGGTCCTTTTGACAACAACGCGTAAAAGCCTAAGCGACACGGTGTACTAGTCTTCGGACTACCACTAGCTGGGATCCGGCCCCTACAGCTACTCCATGGCAGTTTCATCGTAATGATCGCTGTCATAAATCATTATTTATTATATGGTTTAATTATATTTATGACTTATTCAAACTTTCAAATTCTATTCATTTTCCATCAAAACTTAGCCATTTTTCAAAATTTCCAGTGTTCTGTGCACATGGAGGCAGAGTTCGGGCCAAACTCTGCCCCATACAGAGTTTGGGCCAAACTCTGTGTCCATGGTCACAGAACCTTCTTTGGTTCTCAGCCACCCATTCTTTTGATCCGATGGTCAGGATTTAACCCAACTTGCCACCCCCAAACCTCTTAAACCCGAGAGGAAACCCTCTCTCCTCACTTTGTTCTTCTTCCACCTTCCTCCAAACATAATTTTCTTAAACCCTAACCCTAGAAACTCCACTTTTAGGGCTCTTTTTCTTTCTAAACTCAAGATCTAAAGCTTTTTGGGGGGATCTCTTCCATCTTTTCTCCTTTGGGTGAGGTATAATTTCATATTCTTCTTTATTTCCTTTTCAAACTTTAAAATTCTCTATAGCTCCAAGACTCTTTGGTAGAGGCAAGAGAAGAAGGAGTGATGGTGCATCATCTTCTCATCCTCCTCCTCCTCTTGCTCCTCCAAGTTCCAAAGAATTGAGTATGAGACTAGCCCAGAGTTCTGCCTACACTGCCGTCACCAAGGCCATATGAAAGCCACTTGTTCTGTACTTGCCAAAGAAAAAGGCAAGGCTCCTATGAAGATTGCTAGGCCGCTCACCCAGGGACCTGGTACAGAAAGAGACGATGTTCCAAGAGTCGGTACGGTTGAGGTTCTCCCTGGGGCACCATTACCGACTGATCTTAGAGGGACAGTGCACGAGCCCTCTGCCCAGAAGGAGCTCACTTCTGATCTGGGTGAGGTGCCTGGCCCTTCCGGTCAGCAAGATGACACGGAGCGTCCAGGCCCGACGTCAAATCCTGGTATCCTTGAGGGAGTGGATGATCCTGACGCTCAAGAAGATGTCCAGGCGCTGGAGCTTCCTTCAATCCAACTTTCGGTTCCAGCCTTGCACGATGCTGAGGTGCAGCTCTAATCGGAGGCCATCACAACTCCACTCCGTGAGAACTCGTACGAGAAGGAAATGGTTATTCCGGAGGATGAAACTGCTGAGGTGCAGCTGGATGCGGAGGCCATCACGACTCCACTCTGTGAGACATCGACAGCCATGGATCCCTGTAGGGAGGAAGGCAAAATTATGAATCAGTTATGGGCGGATAAGGTTGAGGCGGAGGCTAATCGGCCAGCCCCAAAGCTGCCGATGGGTGCTAAGAAGAGTAAGCAGGTCATCGAGGCATCGACTCGCCTTCTTCGATCATCTTCGCAGGGCCGTTTGGACGGTCACCCCCTCCCTTATATGATTAAGTTCCTCGTGGAACGTTCGGGCGGTGGCGTGTCGTACCACTATTGCTCGAATAAAATCACTGGTGCGTTCAAATCAGGTGTGTCTACTTGCTGTATTTGAGCCAAAGGTATCTAACAAAAAACTCCTAGTATATCAATTAAAGTTGGGCTTTCAATTCTCATTCTCAAATGATCATGGCAATATCTGGGTGTTTGGAAACAACTGTGACATGTTAATTCACACCTCGACGGATCAATCTCTTACTGTCGAAGTTAAGCTAGGATTATTCCCCAGTATGGCCAGATTTTCTTTTATCCATGCTCACAACTTGAAAGAAGGAAGACGTGAACTTTAGGACATGCTTCTTCATATTCAGGCGACTTCTCAGGGGCTGTTCTTGGGCAATTGGTGGTGACTTTAATGTGGTGGCTCACTCAGATGAAAAGTTTGGTGGACGACCGGTGCACCCCTCTGATATTCAGTAGTTTCTTCAGTTCCAGGTGGCGGCGGGGCTTCAGGAGGTTGGGTACATGGGCAGCCGATTTACTTGGTTCAATGGTCAGTCTAGCATAAAAAGACAAGGTTCTAGATTGGATAGGCTTCTGGTAGATTTCAATTGGTCCGTCTGCTTACTAGTTATGATCACTTAAGTAGGGCAGAATCCGACCATGCCCTACTTTTGCTTACGATCAGGTCCTAGGTGTAACCACCACTTTTCTAAAATAAGGATAATTTTAAACTTTTATAAAATTGGCCAATTAATAATAGGATTTAAATCATGTTAGTAATTTTTGGTTATTTTTAATTATTTTAATACTATTTAATATGGTGTATTGTGATTTTAGTGTTTACTAGTGTAACCTAGAACTACTTAGCCTAGAGACCATGACCATAGAGACCTAACCATGTGATTAGAATGACTAAATACCACTTTTTAGGTCAAGGATATTTTGGTCATTTGGTGACTATTGAATTAAATAGGATTTTGGTTAATTGATATTGTGCTAATTGATATATTAAGCCTTAACCTAAAATTGCCCTAACCTAGATATTAGTCATGAGCCTAGATATTAGATTAGAAGCTTCCATCACATGACAAGGTTAAGAATATCTAGATATTTAATTAAGGGTAGAATATTTATTAAGGTAGATATTTAACTTGGGCCTATAGCTATAAGGCCATGATTTCAATAGGTAGAGGCCTCTAATTCACTTAAAAACTAAACCCTAACCCTACAAATGAACCCTTGGCTACCATGAGAAGCCTCCCCCTATATAAACACATGTTAGCCT
This sequence comes from Iris pallida, assembly GCA_029216955.1. Classification (NCBI taxonomy): domain Eukaryota; kingdom Viridiplantae; phylum Streptophyta; class Magnoliopsida; order Asparagales; family Iridaceae; genus Iris; species Iris pallida. The sequence continues at coordinate 8,970 of JANAVB010035066.1, forward strand.
CCCTTGCCTCTTTTCATTACACCCCCTTAAACCCTAATTAGTGTTCTTCCCAAAATTTACCCCCTTTTACCAAATAAACTCCAAATTGAGCCCAATCATATGCAACACACTCCTCTACTGTAGAAGAGCCCATTGGTGGGTATGTAGTGTCACGACCCACATCCGCTTTTCGGAATGCAAGTGCGTGCGCAAGCCAGCTACGTATCAAATGGACTCCAGCCCGACTCGAATACGTATAAGCTGTCTAGACTATGGTAATATGCCTAATCATGTCAAGCTAAACTATATCTCAATCCATAAGAAGAATATAAATAAAGAATGAACATTATGGTTTATGGTCTGCAGCCTACTAGCATATATGTTCGATTAGACTCTAAAGAAAAATATAAGTCTATAAAGCTATGCTAATAAGCAGAGTGCAATAAAGGATGTAATATGTAATTACGAAAGATATATACCTGAATCTGAAATAATCAATCACCATCACGATTCAGCTAACTAATCTCTGTGCAATCAACTGCCTGAAGAGATCATCAGGTTCTCAAGGGACTAGCAAGATACATAAAAATATGTCTATCTAACAATTTATCATGGATAAGAAATAAACAAAAAAGAGACAGAACATGAAAAGTGACAATGAACACAGATTACGAGAACAACTACGCATAAATGAACTGCTGGAAGAAAACAAGTGAACAAGAGATCAACGGATACCAAACCCTCGTCCCGAGTGTGGACTCACAGGTTTGAACAAATTACTAACCCTTATCCTGAGTGTGGACTCCAAGGTTAGTTCACGACAATCACCCTCGCCCCGAGTGTGGATTTGCAGGTGCAACAGTCAACCCTCGCCCCGAGTATGGACTCGCAGGTTGAGAAAATCGAAACAAGGAAATAGCATTTCAGTTATAACACACTCATTCTACGACATGATTCGACTAAGTCAAGGAACAAGTAACGACACGGTATGACTCAGTTAAGGCATATGTAAGGACAAATCCAATATGAACTATCATGTCAGATTATAAACAGTGACAATATACGAACGAGACAACTAGACTAATATACATGATATGAAGAAAAGTATACCAACCAATCAATCCAAGAAAACTAAATGATGACATGTAACAAAGAAGAATAATATAAGCATGTAAATAAAGCTGTAGAGGAAGGCAAGGTATACTTGCCTGGTGGTAGCAACATGTCCCGCAAACAACTTGTCAAATCAAATAGTCACAAAATCTAAACTCCTTCAAATGCCTCCGGATACTGAAATAGACATTGCCAATATTTTTAGAATAGTCAAATTAGCTAAGATAGCCTACCCATAAGTCCAATTCTGGATACAGGGGCAAAACGGTAAATTCGGGCCAAAATGATGTCCGCCGTTGGACCCGCTTTGCACCGAAAAGTGTGCCAGCATCTACGGTCTCTAAAGTTGTCAAACTCTATGTCTACGAGTTTGATTTGATGATATAAATCCAACCATATGTCCAAAGTTGGATTTCGGTGGGCCGTACACAAATTCGTCCGTTGAGTCGGGTCGCAAGCCCGCCAAAGTAGCGTTCCGATCGACCTTCTCAGAATCGGACCAAACATGGCATACAGGACCATAAAAATGCTACGGTCCTATTAGCGTAAGTTTTGTCTCGAGTTGAAAAATGTACACGAAGTAATTGACTAATTTGCAAAGAGGCCGATACGGTGAATTTCGACCGATACGTATCAAATTTGTCGCGCACACGCAACAAATTCAAATTTGCCAAAGCCCACACGTGCATGAAGTCGATACGCACCTTTAGATACTTTCGGTTCGGGACCACGTCGTCCGGATTGTCGGGACGGATCTCGCGTCGTAGTTTTTTTGGGTTTTGAAAATAGATTTTTGTCTAACTTTCATCTAGTTTAAAACAGAATATAATAAGCAACTAAATAAAATAATTATTAAGTTTCCATCTCCTGTAGGTTGTCTAGGACAGCCTTCTTTTAGTTTTCTGGATTTCTCAATGGATCGACCAATTTTGGTCTTCCAAAATAGGGTCGGGACTGCTCTGTTTACTGTTTGCAGAATAGGTTTTTAGTCGATTTCACATCGAATTTTCACAGAGTTTTGATCTAGTTTAATTAAAACTAATTTATGGGGTTAAGAGGCGTATAGATTGGAATCACACCTGCGAAGATGGAGGAAATGGTCGACTGAGCACAGCGAAACGCCGCTGCGAATTTGGATCTGTAGATAAATTGCTGCTGCCGTGCTCCTCTGTTCTGTTACGCGGGTGCGGTTCTACGGCGGCTTGGCCGGCCACCGGTGATGCACATGCACGCATGACAGCGCTGGGGTGTCAAGGAGTCATGGGTGTGGCGGATCTCAGTTAGGGTTTTTAGTTTCCTCACTCTCTACCTCTCTCTCGATCTATATACAGAATAGTCGGGGTCGGGTCTGGGTTAGGCCGAGCGGGGGAGGGGTATACTATTTTTATTCATATATATATATATATATATATATATATATATATATATATATATATATATATATATTAAACAAGTACATATATATCGAGATATATTCTATTAAAATATTTATTTAGATTTTATGGAGATTAAATCTCCATAAAATCTAAATAAATATTTTAATAGAATATAATCTCGATATATATGTACTTTTTAATATTATATATATATATATATATATATATATATATCTTACATAGCTATATATATATTATATATATATATATATTATATATATATAATATATTATATATATATATATATTATATATATATATATATATATTATATATATATATACGTGCTATGTGAAGATATATATATATATATATACGTGCTATTGTATAATATATATATATATATATTATATATATTATATTATATATATTATATATATATTATTATTTTTTATATATAATATATATATAGATATATATTATATATATATCTATTGTATATATAATATATATTATATTATATATATATATATATATACACATAGCACGTATATATATATATATATATATATTATATAGATATATATATATATATATATATATATATATATATATATATATATATATATATATATATATATATATATATATATATACGTGCTATGTGAAGATATATATATATATATATATATATATATATATATATATATATATATATATATATATATATATATATATATCTTCACATAGCACGTATATATATTATATATATATATATATATATATATTATATATATATATATATATATATATATATATATATAATATATATTATATATAGATATATATATTTTATAATTTTAAAATTGTTAAATCTACTAAACACACACAAGATATTATATACATTTGTCCTAGTTAAAGGTCCCAATTTCAAAAAGGTATTTCAAGCAATATTATTACATTTCGAAACTAATATCTATATATATATATATATATATATATATCTATATATATATATTATATATATATATATATATATATATCTATATATAAAATATAAATAATAATAACAAATAATACATTAAATATCCTTTCTAAAGTTACTCACTAGATTATAAAATGAGCTATGGTTATACACATCTATATATTCACACAGACATTGTTGGTCACACTATACGACCACATGGGCTTGGGCTCGTTTCGTGTCCAGTTCGGGCTAGTTTGGTACAACCGGGCTTCCTAAAAGTCAATAATCTTAATAATAAATAATTAAATTATTTATACGTTTTCAGTCGTAACTTGGTCTGGTTTTCCTAGTTGGACACACTTATGGCTCAACCTTCCCTACCATGGCTAAAACACTAGTCAAGGCATGCCACTGCACTATCCGTGCCATGATTTCTAGTCATCTTGTACTCCAAATTTTAACAATAACTAAAGCCTCCTATCGTAATAACTATTTAACTAAAAATTTATAAAATTCCAAAAATGCTATTTAATTCAAATAAAAAATTTTCAAATATTGGAAGAGGGGTTACAGGTAGCAAGGATTGGAAGCAAGTTAACCATTGGAAGTGAAGAAATTGGCTCTCAAGTGCACTTACATTGAGATTTCAACTCTCAATAGGTAATGGCCTCTAAATCTATTAAAATCCTGATTTCTCTTCATAGATGCATTCATTTAGGGTCTCCCTTGCTGTTGACCGAGTTGGTAGGAAACTGAATCCATTTAGGGTGCGTATCGGAGGCGTGTCGGAGTGTAGTGTAAAGTGTTTGGTGAAATACTACAATGGATCGAATGTTAATATTTTTCCAAACAAATGATATAATTTGTAGCATATTATGTGTAGATCAATATTCACTAAGACTGAGTCGAGTTTTGTGTACTCTTATGTCCAATCGGACACGGGGAGCCCTGTGTTGTACAGTAACCTTTCCCTGCTACCCGACACCAAGATCTCCTAGGACACGACATGGTTTGACACAAAATTTTCTGGGAAGGTGGGGGCCACGTCTGTCAGTGCATACAAAATTTTTGAAGTGGTTTTATCGAGTGGGTTGTGAGAAATCTCACTCGCACGGGTTTATACAGACACGCACATGCACAGAAACTCGACTCTGCTACGGCCTCGTATCATACGACACGACATCCCAGACACTATTCAGGTACCTAGACACGTAGCCTAGACCTACCCTAGCTACTAACGCATGCACGTGATACGAGACGGTGTGTGTCGTGTCCTAAACTGGTCGACACACACCACCACACCCCTGTTTACTGCCTGTACACTTACTGTTGACACCATATTTAGGATATGAATTGGACACGAATTGGACACTGGTGGACACCCCCTTTGGACACACGAATGTAGACATACTTTTGACACATTTTTGCAACATTTACCTATGTATCCTTGTATATATTATAGGTGTCTGTGTTACATGTGTGTATATATTTTGGTGTCTGTGTAAATATATACTATATATTTGTATATATGTATATATTATATATATATTATAATATATATATATATTATATATATATATATATATATATATATCTATATATATATATATATATATATATATAAAGTATATATGTAGATGAGTATATACCTGAGTATATATTGTTTGCCATAAAAAATCAAGATAGGTATTACAGAACACTGAAATTGATTGCAAAATTGTTTGTACAAAGGAAAGCCTAGAAAGAAATCCTAGAAAACAATCGAAGTATAGTTGTTTAGTTTTGATTCTAGGGGTGACGGTGGAGGCTCGGGAAAGTGCTATTAACTCTGTCTTACTCCGTGGACTATCTGATGCAGTCTCTAGCTCGTGAAGAAATTGCTTTTCTCTTGAAGGTTGCCAGCCTTTTGCAGGGGTGTGGCACCCTGCTATTTATATAGGATGTACTTTGAGCCGTGTAGGCGGCTTGCGCCACGTGGCTGATTAGCACGCGAAGACCCGCTCTTTGGCTACCATCTGTCGATTTGTTAGGATTTTTTGCAACAAATCTAGGTAGTTAAGGACTTGGTCAGATTACCACGTGTCCTTTTACGTATAGTTTTCTCAGTCTTTGATCATGTGGGGTCGCATGAGACTTATGCGGCTTGAATCACAGTTGCTCTTGGCTGCATGGAGTTTGGAGACTTTTGGAGCCGCATAAGTCTGAGTCACATAAGGTTCATGCAGCTTAGATGACACTTTTCTGGCCGCATGGAGGCGTACAAACCCTACTTTTGGGTAACGTCTCACGTATTATCTTTCTTGTCGAAGTGTCAGAACTATCATATTTTGCCAGGACTTGTCAGCTTTATCAGTCGAACTGCTCCTCTTGGTCGCATATCTTCCTTCTTCAGCTGTTTGTCGACGGGCCGTATACGTCTTTGAACAGTCATACGGCTTTCCTTCATGTGGACCTGTTTGGCCCAGGGTACCTATGCGGTAATTTGTAATCCGTATGAACCCATATTTTCATGCTTCTACAAGACTCCCTTCAAAATTTTCAAATTACAAATTTGGAATAATTTGAATAAGAAGCATGAAAATATGTCAAGTTGTATGGAGTCTTCAATTCGCAGGAAGCTTTTCAAACTGCAAAGAGATCTTGAGTCGCAGGGAGATCCTGAGTCACAGAATAAATCTTGAGTCGCAGGGACACTTCGAGCCGCAGAGAGCCTGCCAACTGTCACTGCTCATTTAATTTTCCTGATTCGGTTATGGAACTATTTTCAAGATGAAGACGACGGTTACCGGGGATAGATTTCCTAAACGTTGACTTTATCTTTAATGATCTCAAAAACCGAAGGGACTCGCGGTTATTAGGGATAAAGTCCCCAAATATCGTCCCTATCCTTAATGATCTCGAGAATCGAAGAGCCTCTTTTCAGCAACTCTATAAATAGGAGTCATTCAGATTGAGAGAGTTTTCTCTTTCACCCTCTCCTTCTTTGACTTCATCATACTTTCTGCTATGGTTCCAAAAGCTTCTAAGTCGACTGGTGTGACGAACAAAGGAAAGAGACTTGCTCCTCCGTCGAGAGCAGCAGACACTCCTTCCATTCATTCCGACGTGCAACCTTCTCTCAAGAGTAAAGATGGTAAGCAGACGACGACTGAAATTTCAAATGGCTATAGCGCATATTTTCATGCGCGGGTCTGTCATATACTGCCTCTGCTATAAGCCTGGTCGATGTATGCCCTATCTCGTCTGGACCACATGTGTTCTGTACGATAGGGCCGCATGGACTAAGCCGCATAACCGCTGCTCATTCGAGCTTGAACCGCCTGAGTGCCTCAAGATGGATCTGTATGAACTTTCAATGACTCAGCCGCATAGGTGCCGCATGAGCACTTTGTGATCGGGCCGCATAAATACTGTATGGCTGGGCCGCATGATTGTCTCGTGGCTGATCCGCACGAGTATCGAGCTGCATGAGTTTTTTCATGACTGAGCCGTATTGAGCCGTATGATAATGACTGGGCCGTATAAATGTTGCATGAATACTTCATGAAGTTGGCCTCATGATTTTGGGTTGCATGAGTTCTGTTTTGGCTGGGCCGCATAACTGGCTAGGCCGCATAACAGAGTTCTTTGTTTCCTTGGTGCTAAATCTCCTTTTTTCCTTATTTTTGTAGGGATCTGGCTAGCAAACGTCTTTAGGACCGGTGTCGACGATGGAGTGAAAATACAATATTCTGGCGCCTATATCAGACAGCTCAAAACTCCTCATGCTTCGAAGAGTTTTCCCCACGCCTTTTTGGCATATACATCAAATACTCAGGACTCTTCATGCTTCGGAAGAGTTTTCCCCATGTGGTAGGAAGAGCCTTTATACCTCGGAGAGTTGGACGGTGATCAGGCATCGTTATGAACGTCCTGCCTCATGGCTCTCCAAGTAGGCGAAACCACCATCAAGGACCATGTTTTGAAGGTATGGTCCCTCGGGGGGCGGGCTAAGGCATCCATAATATGGAGGGGAGGATATCATGCTATATTTACCCTCCTTTTGGCAGCTCCTTGGAGATTCAACAGCTTTATTTGCTTCTCAGCAGTAAAACATGACTTCCTTCGAGGGCCACGAAACTGCTTGAAGACGAAGTGCTGTCAAACCAAACTATGTATTGCCATATTTTTCTTTCTTTACTTACGATGTAGTCCTATGAATGTAACTGATCTTGAATAGGCAGAGTATGTTCACTCCATTCTTTATTTATGGCATTTTGTGGTGCTTGTACTAGGGGGCCTAATACAACATTTGTAAAGGACATCCCACTGGATTTTTTGGACCTATTGCCCTTTTGTGCATCTGGAAGTATGAGCAAATAGATTTGAATGATATTTTGTGGACCTACTACTCTTTGGTACACCGATGCTGTGAGTAATAGATTAGGATAATTTTTGTGGACTTATTACCCTTTTTGTGTATTGGCAATGCGAGTACGGATAATAAGTGGAGAGAACCAACATATTCACTCAGAGGTAATGAGGACGTGGTAATATGGGTCAAAACAAAGCCTTCCAACTCAGAGGTAATGAGGATATGGTAGGATTAGGCATAATAAGGGTACACACAGAACTCAGGGTGCTATCAACGTGGAAGTTCTATGCATTGGGTGATTTATTTGTGATGGATAGGAAAACAACTCAGAGGTAATATGGACGTGGTTGTTTTTCTCGTCGGGAAATTTTGTGGACCTATTACCCCTTTTGTGCACTGATAGTACGAGCAATATTAGGATAAGTTTTATGGACCTATTATCCTTCTGCGTACTGGTGGTACGGGTAATAGATTTTGAGACAAACTCTTGGTGGAGAGAAGCTATGACCAGGAAGTTCATAGATATAACCAAGAGATAAGATATGAATTCATTCGGAGTAGTCAGAGAGTAAGTTCAATGGTACCTAAGGGTACATAACTCAACAATCTGGAAGATTTGAAGTCAGAGTGTAAGTTCAGCGATACCTGAGGGTATATAACTCACAATATGAGAGATAGTTGGAAGGTGTCGTTTAGACATAGTATTTTTTGAGGAACTTGTCGTTGATAGGCATCATGAGCAAGTCTCCATTTTGTTTTGCGAGACAATACGTGCTGTTGGATAATACAGTCTCGATGACGAACGTACCCTCCCTTAGGCTGGAATTTGCCGGGGGTTTTGTGAGTCATGACCATTGGTCTACGAAAGGCCAAGACAAGATCGCCGACTTGGAATATTCTCTGTTTAACTTTCTTGTTGAAAGCCCGAGAGATGCGCATTTGGTAGAGCTCTATGCTTTGTTGAGCTTGTAAACGCTTTTCATCTAATGCTTCTAACTCTTGTAGCCGTCGGCGGTAGTTATCGTCCGTCGTTAACCGGTAGGTAAGGGCCACTCGAAGTGAGAGGATCTGAGTTTCCAATAGGAGGACTTCCTCGCTCCCGTAAACCAAGGAGAACGGTGTATTTCCTGTAGCCGTCCGAATTGTCGTCCGATACGACCATAAGCACTCACCCAGTTTTTCATTCCAGACGCGTTTGTTTGCAGACACGAACTTTTTGAGGAGCTTGATTATGGTTTTGTTGAATGCTTCAGCCAGACCATTGGCCGAGGGGTTATATGCTGTCGAGGCCATGTTCTGAATTCGATTCTTATCACAAAATCGATAGAAAGTGTGGCTTGAGAACTACAGACCATTGTCGTGGATAATCTTCCGGGCAGTCCAAAATGGTAGATGACGTGATGTTTTATGAAGCTAATCACGTTTGATGTCTTGACCTCTGCCAACGAAACAGCTTTCGTCTATTTGGAGAAGTAATCGGTGATTGCAAGTATGAACTGATGCCCTCTAGACGACGATGGGGTGATTGGCCCAATGTTGTCCGTTCCCCATGCTTCGAATGCCAAGAGGCCACTGTCGGGTGCAAGAATTCAGACGGCAGATGTATAAATCTGCATGGATCTGGCAAGCCTTGCACTTCTTTACATAATCAACTGCATCTGCGACCATTGTGGGCCAGTAATAACCCATCCGGCGAAGATGATATTGTAATTTCGGACCAGGTTGGTGAGCCCCACAAGTACCGTCGTGAGCTTCATGTAGGACTTCTTTGGCTTATGTATTTGACAGGCATCTTAGTAGTAGCCCATCGTAGGATCGTCGATATAACATTTTTGTCTCCGTATCGTAGAAAAATCTGAGGGAGCGTCTTCTGATTGAGGTAGCTTCCTTCACATTCTCTGGCAAGATTCCATAGACCACAAAGTCGATGAGCGGGCATCTCCAGTCTTGTATGTCATTGGTTATTCGGGCGGAGTAACTCATACCCAGTTGAAGATTGTTCCTGGGGCAGACCAGTTCATGGCCTATTATGTCGACTAGATGATGAGTGTTATTTGGGAGTGCCAAGGAAGCGGCGAGATCGGTCAGGGCATCGACTTTGATATTTAAAGCCTAGGAATGTGCTATATAAAGAACCCCTCCAAGGTTGTAATGATGGCAATTGCTGTCTGATAATAGGAAATCAGGTCCTCATTGCAAACCTCGTATGAATCTCGGATCTGGTTAACAACCAACTGCGAGTCACCATAAGCTTCCAGGTATCTGATCCCCACTTCTTTTGCGAGTTGGAGCCCAATGACTAGAGCGTTATATTCGGCTACATTTTTCGAACAGGGTTCTGTAAGAGAATACGCCCGATTGACTACTAATCCGGAGGGAGAAATTAATACCACCCCGACTCCAGCGACGATATCACCTTGTGGCCCCGTTCTTGAAGCACCGTCGAAGAACATCCGCCAAATGGCATCGTGGGAAGTCATGTTCGAGGCGACGACTTCATCAGGAATTTCTTCATAAATTTTTGCTATTTTTGAGCCTGGATGGGCAGCTAAGAAGTCGGCCAGGGCTTGACCTTTAATAGCCTTCTGCGGAGTAAAGACCATATCGTATGGGAAAAACAGTATCGCCCAGGTGGCTAGACGAGAACTGAGTGCGCCTGACTTGGTCATGAGAACCCTGAGGGGTTTAACTCGTGAAACAACATGGATGGTCTACCCTGTCATATAGTGTCATATTTTCTGAGTATCAAACACTAAGGCAAGGCACTCCTTCTCCACGGTATGTACCTATGTTCCGGTCCTACCATCATCCGACTGAGATAGTAAATGGCTTATTCATGTCCCGTGTCATTATTATGTGCTAGCAGAGCACCGAGGGAGTGTTCTATCGTCCGTACATAGAGCATAAAGGACTTTCTAGCGACCGGACCTACCAGAACTGGCGAATTCATCAGGTACTCCTTAATATCATCAAAGGCACGCTGACATTCCTCGTTCCATACAAAAGAGACACCTTTCTTCATGAGTTGAGTGAAGGGTTGGCATCGCCCTGAGAGTTAGATATAAACCCCCTGATATACGCTAGTCTTCCCTGAAGGCCGCGGAGTTCGCGGAGGTTCTTTGGTGGATTCATCTCCAGGATTGCTTTTTTTTATCGAGATCTATGTGAATGCCCCGAGAAGTAATGACAAAGCCCAAGAACTTTCTACTGGACACCCCCAAAAAAGACTTGGTAGGATTCATCTTCAAGTTGTGTGCCCGCATGAGTGAAACACTCAAATCATATAAATGATCGTTTTGGTGCGGCTCTTGACGGCAATGTCGTCTA